>BKCP01005195.1:266075-331710 GCA_008636005.1 Striga asiatica | reverse complement strand
GTTATTTCACATAAGTCCGGATTATTCTTTCCCAGTAGCAGCTTAGTATGCCATAGCCATCACAGAACCATGAGCTAATCTCTCAAGCAATAGTTGAGCTAACCTCTCAAGCAATAGTTCATAATAGTAACAGAAAATCTAAATAAGACAAAAGCCTATTGAACAGGCCATCGAGGCAACTAAAAAGAACCTATAAGAGCCATCTTATCTTCTCATGAAGGAAACTGAGTCAGAGATAAAGTATGAAAGTCGTACCTCACAAATGCCGTATGGTTCTAACAACCTTTGCAAAGCAACCATTTTGTCCAGATCTCCTGTGAGCTGAAATAAGGAGTACAAATGCCAAAATCAAGAACAAGAAGAAGGTTAAGTGAATATTGATGATCTGATGTGCAAAACAACTTTATGTCATTCATTATGTTCTCCTAGCATCACTCATCTTTATTTCCCGATAACAAACTGGTATCATTATTTCAACTAGCTTTTGTATATCTTCTTTAGAAATGTATTCAACATTAAGCCATACCCGCAAGTCATTTACGACAAAACGTTTCACATTTTCACTGGCTGATGGGACCTGTAGAGCTTAACATGCAAATGGTCCACACACACAAATCTTATTATAAAGTATAACCACGATAAATGCCACACCATTTAAGTCATTTAACATAATTAATATTTATTCCATGTACATCCGCATCACCATTTACCTCGAGGGTGATGGTGTGATCAGATACATCAACAGCTTTCGCTCTGAATATACTAGCTATGTCGAGAACATTCCGCCGAGCAGCAGCATTCACAGCAATTTTGATCAACATCAATTCCCTCTCGGCAAAAGGTAAATGTGTGAGGTCTCGAACCTGAAGAGTATAAAAGCTCACCAGTCATGTCACTTTCATAAGCAAAAATTATTCAAGGAAATTTCATAACAGCCAGGGCAATTCTTGTATGCAGTAAATAGTATCTATATGATATTATGATTCTCTAGAGTTGGAGAAATGGAAGCTTGACATAACAATATTATGCTCTCACCTCATGAAGATCCACCAATTTATACAGTTGTTGCACCAACTTTCCTATCGATTCATCTGTACCAGGAACAACAGTGGTAATGCGTGAAAGCCCCTCTACTTCAGAATGACCAACAGCTAAACTCTAAGAATAAGAACAAAAACACGGAAACAGAAGTGAATTATAAGTGTGCTATAGAAACACAACAAAGACAGAATTTAGTGAGCAATGCGTTTAAAGATCCAACAACACTATACATGCTAGACTAATAAATAGGTTGGGGATGTGACCTTAATACCCCTCCCCACTTTTGGTATATTGGAAACGATAAAGAAAATAAAAATAAAAACAAAAATACTTACTTGGATATTATATCCTCTTCGAGCAAAAACACCTGTGACGAGGTTAAGGACTCCAGGAACATCATTGACAACCATGGAAAGCGTGTGAGAGCGGAGCCCACTAGTCTGACAGCTTTAAGGAAAAGTATTAGTGAAGTACCTTCCGAAAATTTCAGGAAGAATAATATTCTAGAATCTAAAGGTCATTTTCTTTATTGAATACGAAGAACAAGAAGTCAAGAACTGTGCATTTATCCAAAAGCAATAAGAAATTAGAAATGTTCATGCATTTTTATAGCATATCATGATTCACCTTAAAACAAATGCTGTTCTTTGCATTTACGATATGGTTGTGGAGGTTATTTCATATCCACAGGGGATCAAAAGAAACTAAAAACAAAATGTACCATCACAATTTAAAAGCGAAGCAAGTGCTGTCAAATGGATAAGAAGACAACTTCTTACATCTTCACCATCCAACATTCCCCAATGAGCATCGAGAACTTGATTGATAGAAATGCTGTCAGGGGACTCCACAGGGTAAACATCTCCCTTCATATAACGAACAACGTGTTAAGACATTTATTTGAGACTTATACTTTCCAACTGTGTAAAATTGCACATGTTATTCATAGAAACCAACATCACAACCTACAACTCAAGACAATTTTCTCGTAATTTATCCCTTTTCAGTTGAAAATTTTAAAAATGAACATTCTCATGATAAGCATGTCAGCCTTTGAAAATTCAAAAAGATTTAAACTATACACAAACACTCAATTAGGAAAAAATTTTGGTGCACGGGTCATACTGGAGATTTTTTAAGTACACATCATCACCTACCCACGATAACATGTCTGTCAAAGTTCTTTGAGAGTTGACAAATGCAATTGTGACAATTCCAATTAGTTTTTTCCAAAAAGATCTATCATCTATCAGCACTACATCAGAGGTCAACACGTAATTGAAACTTGAGGTTGGGCTTTTAATGCAGTGACAGACACATGTAACATCAGCATAGAAATTGAATACCCCTGTAACTATAACAATTTCCATAAACTCAATATCTGCACCTTGCAAGTAAGAGGTATCTATCTATCCATTCCTTTGAAAAACTACAGTGACCTACCATTGCAACAAGTTTAATTATCAGTCTAGTATCTTAGGAAAATCAAAGCATAGACACTTGGTAGAAGGACTCCATAAATCATTTTATATCTCATGCTTAAGACTAGTAAATCATCATACCCCGGCAGAAGTATCAGATTCTCTGCTAAGTGTTCCCTTCACAGTTCTTGAAACAGTAGCAGCAGGCCTTGCTGACTCAAGGTCTGGATATGAAGCGGCCGAGAACCTCCAGAAGGGAGCAGATTCACCCAACTTTTCTCTTCTCAAGGCAATCTCATCCAAAACAACCAAAACATGTGAACTTACATGAAATGAGGACAGGGGAAGGAAGAAAAATAGAGATGCAATAGACTGTTTCTTAGAAACCTTACCTTCCCTGTCCTAGCAATCTCTCTGATTCCAAATTTACTCAGATTTCTTTGCACAGCTACCATCTTCCCTGGATCTCCTGTAACCTGTATAGAAGAATGTCAAAGGATAATAGGGTAATGTCAACGAGCACACAATATTGCCCCATAACCCCATTACCAGAAAACTTATAATTGTATGATGAGTAAATTGCTACCAAATGCGAAATCAATCCAGAAACGCAACCATAAAGTACAATCTCTTTTCAGGTAAAATGCATTTTTTGGGGAAAGAATGGTGGCATTCCTAGTAATGGTGCAAATAACAGTCTCTGAAAACACCTTATGGCCTTAGATAGTACATCCAGAAGACCGATATACATTTGATACAGGAGCTCGTTACTGAAATTAACTAGGCATATCTAACAAATAACTAAAGATAAAGTCACCACACTGTTCGAACTTTACCAACATTCTAATTTATATTGTAACATAAATCATGAATAATAAGTTAATAACCAATCTGTCCTATCAAAGAATTTTCACTGCCATAATTGCAGTTTGCTAGAAGCACATGTTACATGATAATGGAGAAGAAACAAATATTTGTTGCCAGATGTTTTCTCAATCAGTAGAAATCAAGGTGAGAAGGTTTCAAACTAACAGGCCAGCCGAGAAAGCTACCAGAAACTGTCGATATAATATAGTATTAACAATAAGTCTTAGAACAGATAGCCATTAGTAGTTTCCATCAGCAAACCGTTAATCATGTAATGACTNTGCCAAAAAAAAAAAAAAGTAAAGAAAAAAATGAAAAGTAAACATCACCTCAATTGTTAGCGAATTATCTGAGATGTCTACAATTTTCGCCCTAAAAATGTCCACTAGCCACATCACCTGAGAATAAAGTCAACAAACTTAATGGGCCACACAAGAAGGGAATATCAATCAGAAAAGTTACCGCATGAAGTCATATACGAGACATGATAAATTAGTAAAATTAATATGAATATGAACCTTTAACACCCTAAGACCCTAATGAGTACCTCTGCTCGATATTTTGGATCGGCACTGATTTTGATAAGCATTAACTCCCGTTCCACTTGTGGCTCTTGTGAAATATCAGCAACCTGGTCATCAAGTTTGCAAAAAGAAAAAATAAAAAACTACATTCAGCAAACACAAACAAGCAAACTAATCGAGTAAAATAATGTAAATTCATGTTAGAAAATATTGAGAACCAATCCTGGAACAAAGGAAAAATAGGGTCCACATTCACTCATTAAAATCAAGCAGGTATAAAATAGAAAATAACAAGAGATGAAAAATATTTGCCATGGGCAACAAGAGCACATCTTCAGACCATAACGCGAATAAGATATTTCAAATACTAATACATAACTCATCTTTAGAGGTGGGCTACGAGGCAAATCAACAATAGGATCATTACCTTTAATACGTTCACGAGCTTCAGAAGCTGTTCCCTAACTTGTTGTAGCACCCTTTCAGTTCCAGATACAACTATAGTGAAGAGGGCCTTATCCTTGTTAAGACCCACTGCAAGGGACTCAATGTTGTACCCTCTCCTAGCAAATACCCCAGCAATTCGGTTTATCATCCCACTTTCATCACCAACAAATACCGAAATTGTGTGACGTTTAACCCTGGATCCACAAGCATGAGCTAAAACCTTTTAGCAAGAGCAAACCAAAATAAACTGCAATAATTTAACAATATCCACGCAAATCTTAATTTTCATTTCATCTAATAGTTTAACAATATCCATTGCAAATGGAGCTGGAAGAGTCATTGTTGACAATTCTCCTGGCATAGTGCTAATAATGGACTAGATCAAAATGGCTCAATTAAATTCTAGTGCTTCTTCTATTAGTGAAGTTTCTAGAAAAAAAAAATATATCAAACGGCGCAATGCACCTTGGGTCGCTACGGAAACAACCTCCTTGTATAATTACAAAGGTAAGGTCTGCGTACAACTGACCCCCCAGACCCCAACCTGTTGGGAATATACTGGGTATGTTGTTGTTGTTGTTGTTGTAATAGTTTAAGCATCCCACAAATATTTAAGAGAATACTCAGTAGCGACTGAGGCTTGTACTCCATTCTACACACACTACGAGATCATCTGGTTCTTCAATTCGAAATTTTCTATTTACTTCGAATAACTTTACGGATATGCAACACAAATGGGCATCATATATATACAAATTTTAGCACTCATTTCGAGCATAAATCATAAGCAATCAGCCCATTTCCAATCAGCTGGGTTTCAAGAATACCCAAAATGGACATCATGTATATACAAATTTTAGCACTCATTTACGGCATAAATCATAAGCAACAGCCCATTTCCAAGCAGCTGGGATTCAAAACTACCCAAAATGGACGTCATAGATATAAAAATTTAGCACTCATTTATGAGCATCAAACATAAAGCAATCAGCCCAATCAGCTGAGTTTCAAAACAAAGCAATCAGTTCACCATGGATTACCACAAATAAAATAAGAAAAAGGCAAACCAACTATTTGAAAATAATAAATGGCATACATACTTAGGATTTGTGGTAGGATTAGCAGCGACCGCGAGAGGAGGGTCTGAGACGGAGACAACGGCTTCGTTTTGGTGCTTGTCATCGCCATTAGCATTCAAAGCATAGACAGCAAGACTCCTATTGGGGTTTGATGAAAATCTTACAGAATAAAGACCCAAATCAGCTTTAGGAACAAGGTCATGTAAGCGAATTGGTGTGCGAAATGCAGTACAGTGTGAGGCAACAGCCGCCATTGGAGGTGTGTGTCGTTGGTGAAGCTACTGGTTAATCTGTAGACACTAAAAAATACTTGGAATAAATCTGGTCAATTAGATTGGGTTGTGGATCGACCCGGTTACATATCTATTACTATATAATACGGAGAAGAAAAATTATTTGAACAATCCAAAAATAATCATTTCGTTTTCGCGCTTCAATATAGTGTTTTTCCCGCTTCTTCAATTCGTAATTTTTTTTTTTGAATTTTTTCAGTCCATGCAATTAGGTAACCAATCAAATCGAATCTTTTAGCATTCAATTTGGTAAGGTGTTCCGATTTTAGCATTCAAATCCGATTTCACTTCTTTTTTTTATGCCAATCAATCCGATTTTTTTGGTTGTTTCAAAATTTGTTTAGATTTATATTTTTATTTTATTAATATATTTGAAAGAGAATCAATAAATGTTTATCATAACTTTTATTTTAAAAATAAATTTGAATAAGCATACCTTTTACTTTATATGAAATTCAAAATTACATATTTTAATATATTAATAAACGTTTATTATTTATTTTTTCCTTATGTGATATAATAGAATTTCGGTATTAAATTTGTAAATTCAAACATTTAAAGGAAAAGATTCCAAACAATTTTTTTGGGTAAATTTCATTTTATCTTGGTTTTCATTATCACATTTCTAACAAACTAATTAGTATTATATTTTTTTATCTACATTATCTAACCGATTTTTTATGATACAATTAATATAATATCTTAACAAATTAATCATTTGTCTAACCGGATTTATCTCTCTAACAAACTTGCCAATTTTTTTAAAATTAAAATGGTATGATTATTCTTATGGAGATACTTATCAATATATTAAATATTTAGAAACTTTTTTAAAAAATGAATTATCCCTCCTTTTACTTTATTTGAAATTTTGACTTATATTTTTAAATATATTATTATTTATTTTTTTACATGTTAATATTTATTATTTATTATCTAAGTGATAAATATTATTGATTTATCTCTTTAATAAGTATTTATTATTTATTTTTTTCCTTACGTGATATAATGTAAATTTGGTTACTAGATTTTAAATTCAAACATTTAAAAAAAAACCACGAACAAATTTTTTGGTTAAATTTTATTTTATTTTAACTTCCATATAATCACAATCCTAACAAACTAATTAGTATAATATTTTTTTATCCATTTTTATATAATCGGATTTCTTAAAATATAATTAATATAACATTTTAACTATTTAATCATTTGTATAACTTGATTGAACTCATTATCAAACTTGCCAATTTTTTTTTGAAATTAAAAAAATTTGGAAGATTTTTATTTGTAAAATAATAAAAAATAGCTTTACTTTAAAGTCTGGATTATTTCCATTATTTTTTGTACGTTGACAATCATATATTTTGGATTATTGATTTAAAAAAACAAATCAAAACCGTAAGGTTTAATAATATTCCTTAAATAAAAAATATTGTATAAAGAAAAGTATTTAATATTATATATTTTTCATTGATTGTATTTATTTTATTTTCATAATAGACGAGATGTAAAAAATATAAATAATTATATTTAAAATAAAGTCTAAAAAATGTTTAAAATATGAACTCTTCCGTGCATCGCACGGGATATACACTAGTGGGTTGGAATATGGATATGTTTTACTAGATATTATTTCACTCATACACAATAATGCTATGGAGCCAACCCATGTGGAATAGCCCCACATGGAGCTATCTCATTGGCTGTTGGCTCTATAACGGAGCCAACAGTTGGCTCTATAACGGAGCCAACAGTTGGCTCCTTAACATTACTGCACTCATACAATCTATCATTATATAAAAAGAACTAGTGCGGTATCCGTGCGATACACGGGTTAGTATTATTAAGGGAAGCATTTAGATTTGGATACTTGGATGATTGGTCATAACATAAAACAGATGTATTGGAATAAAACAAAATGTTAATTATATATTATTGAATACCTTATTGTACACAACATTATTTGTTTGATCTTTTGATACATCGTCATCATCACAATTTTAAATTTGAAACCCTTACGATTCGTAACGCGTGAAACAACTACATACAACTGATCGTAATTGAATACCAGTATCAAGAATAGGTCAACTTGCAATAAAGATTGACCCTTACTCTTGTATAGTCATGTCGTAAGAAACCATCAGTGGGAAGTGTCTTCACTGGAATTTGAAAGGTATCCTAATATTAGAAGAGGTTAGCTTCATGCGCGGAACCAACATATTTTCACCTAAATGATCTCCAGCGAGGATTTTACATTCTAGCACATGAGCGGAGAGCTTTGTAACAACCAATCGCGTCACGTTGCACAATTCCATGTATATATCCATGTTTCTCAACAACATGACCGGAGTTCCTATCTTCAAATGCAACTCATGATTCGACACTCCAGAACATTTGATAGAATTCAGGAACTTAGGCGTGTGTAGATTAGATAAAAAGTCGTTCTGACAATCTGATTTGCACATACTGTCAGAACTCAAATAAGTATGTCCTTCACCCAAATTCAACGACATCATGTACTGATTAATAGACTCAACAATCTCTAACGGTGGTGCTAATAAGGCTCTCCTTCAGATAACTGAGATCACCGGTTGCTTCCTTAAACATGGATATGTGCTTTCAACAATTTGTGCAATCGAACGGTCAGATGGGTTCAATCAATATATCTTCATGTATGTCTATCACAACACAACCATCACTTGAACCCCCTATAGTTCCATCTCCGAGCTCGCTATCCAATCAGCAAACCGAGTTAGCTCCTCCGAGTTAGCTCCTCGCGTTCATCTTTATCATCAAGACATTGAAGACACATGTTTTTCGCCGGCATCAAAATTGAACAGTCTCTCGAAGCATTAATAGTCACATTAACAATATCCTGACGACTCCTTTCGGAATGAATGAGAGGATTTGTTGAAAGTCTCCACCAAAAACAACAGACTTTCCTCTGAATGGCTTGTAATGATTCATATTGTTAATTTCTCCCACAACAACTTTCAATGAAGTGTCTAAACCGAATTTATGTTGATATTCTATTTATTATATATCACATTTATTGCATTTGATATTGTTTATTATATATATTCAAATTAGTGTGGTGACATGGTTTATATAGATATGAATCGTGATTAGTGTTTAAACAAATGTGGTCTATTTACATTATTGTTTTATGATTTCGTCTCATGATATTTAATGGGAATATATGAATTGAAAAAAAAAATCACATTGAAGTAAGTTAATAAATATGACTTATGCCACAAATCAGTATAAAAAGTATGCAATAACGTTTATTCCGATTTAATGCTTAGTTCTCTTTATTTTATGCACCAACAATTTTTAAAAACAGGTTTGAACATGTTATGTAACTCAACCAGATAAATAAAAAATGAGATGCATTAGGAAATATCATTCGAAATTTGTGGAAAACAAACAAATTTGTACAGATTTTTTAAAAAATAGTATCTTTCATATATCAAATCGCATAGAAAAATGGAATAAGAATCCTAATAATGAAAAAAAAAAGGGAAATTAAATTTGCTAAACTGAATGTTTTTGCAAAAAAATAAAAAATAAAAAACTTTGAATTAAACAAACTCACGACCAGTAAAAAAGTAGTGTTGTTTTCAAACAAAACTCTTGTGAAATTATCAAAACACTCCTTGGTACTCGTAAACTGCACAATTAATTCCAAATTAGTGAACCGATTTTCTAGCTTAATTTCAAACTGCACAATTATTTTCAAATTAAAAAATTGATCTGATTTTCTAGCTTAATTTCCAAACAAATTTGTGGATCTCTACCAAATCTAAAATTCACATTGAATTTGTATTGTAACATTAAAAAATTGATCCATATTTCATGGATTTCCAAATTAATGTGTGGACCATTAATGATTTTAAATCTTCAAATCAATTTTTTTAACCACGTAATCCCTTACAATTATTACAAAATATTTTTTCTATCATTTCCATAACTGGTAAGTCAAACCTTTTGACTCATTTTTTTAACTTTCCACAAATGATTTTTCCATCAACCTTTTTCAATATATATAGATAACCTTTTTATAAATTTAGAAACTTTTTCCCGTCAAAATCATTAAATATATCCTACATATAGTAATTGTTGGACAAATCTGAATAGGCAAAAAAATCGGCTCATTAATTGTGTAAAGATTTGTTTCTCTTTTTCCTGTTTTTTAGTTTATCAAAACCGTTGTTTGACAATAAATATTTGTTTTTCTTTTTCCTATTTTTCGTATAAATCTACACGAGCTTATCTCTTTTATTACAAAATCCCATTGCATACGTATCAGGTGTTTAAAAAATCTCATCCCTTATCGATACATATTTGAAAAAATAAAATAAAATAGAAACCAATTCATATTTACTACTATAAATCCATTATCTTTAAAAAGAAAAAATAAAATAAAATAAAATAGAAACTAATTCATAATTACTACTAGAAATCCATTATCTACTTTAAGAAGCTAACTTTCATCGGTCTAATTACTAATATTTTTACAAATATTATAAGTTAACTATACAAAAAAGTATAATAATAATTTTGAAATGGTGTGTAATCAATTTTTTTTATATTCTTTTATACAAAATAATTTTACATTGTTGATCCCGAATCTTTAATTTATAATTATTAAGTATTGTTTATCCTCTTCTTTAATTTATAATTATTTTTTTTCTTCCTCTCTTTAAATAGGATCAATAGTAATTTTCACTTCCGCCATTGAGTGACTCAAACTCGAGGTCTATTTATAATATTGTTAATTTAATATTGTTCCGGTGCATCGCACGGGGTACACACTAGTTATTAGTGGAAACACAAATAATTGTGTGAGATAATCTAATGTTAAAGCATCTCCAATGTTTGATGTTGTTGTGGAAAAAAACATGCCACGTGATCAAAAATTAACTATCAGTTCACATTTTGCCTTCCAAATGGTAAAATAAAAGATAAATGTTGTGCTGAGTTGACAATAATTATTTTCTACGTTGTGATAGAGATTATGAAATATCTACATCCTTTTCCACAGGATGACTCAGCAAATTTGAGGAGAAAGACAACGAAAATCTCAAAATCGACCAAAATATGGTGGAAAAAATTGGCGGCACCAAATTTTTTCCAATTGTGAAAATAAAGTAGGAGAGAGATGATTTGAAGTGATGTGGAGTTAAAATAATGTAAGTGGGTGAATTGAATAGTGGATTAAAGTTGATGTGGTGTATATGAATGATTGATTGATCTTATTTAATTATATTGATAATATTGATGATAGTTGAGTTGAATTAAGTTGAGTTAAAAAAAATAGTTGAATTAAAATATAGGAAATTTTTTTAAAAATTTCCATAAACAAAATGATAAATATTTTAATATCAGTACCGTATTCTTACCAATCTTCATCCTAACTACTGCTTGCAATTTGTAAACCCAAACCAAGACTCAATTCCAACATTAAATTTAAAATATCAACATTAAAATAACAATGCCCATGGCGGAGTCATACATGGCAATAACGAATACGAGCAACAATTTTTAACAAGTGGAGAATAGTGCAGCAAAAATTCCAGCCTCGCCTCTCTTTTTTCTTTTTCAACGCGCACATATATCTCTGTTATTGAACTATTATTGATGAAATAAATCTTGAATTGCCACGTTGGCACTTTGCGACAACTATGTGGTCATGGGTTCTCCATAACCCAATCCTTCACGTTTCCCTATGTGCTATCCCTCTTCAAACTGCTATATATATATATCACTCTATATAATCACTCTCTATCCCACTCAGACTACATACTTCCACATAGGATATCAGTTCACACATCAATAATCATCTCAATCAATTTCTAATTACAACCAATCAATGGCGGCCGCCGTGTCCACCATCGGAGCTGTCAACCGTGTGCCGGCCGTGCCGGTATTTCTTCGTCCCTTACATTTCGTACTTTTCGTGCAAAGAGTAAAAACAATTATATTTACAGTCCCTTGGTTTTATAGCCAATTAACAAATGCAAAAATAAAATATAATGAATAATGGTCATTTTGGTATGTGAAATGACATAATTATCCTTACCATCAAAACTTCCATTGTCAGAGCAATTTATTAGTTAAAAGGTAGCTGTGTCATTTCACATAGTAAAATGACTATTTTTTCATACTTTCACAAAAAGTGGCTATTTTTTTATCTTTTTAAAAGCTACATGGTCATAGTCTCATAGAGGATGATTGGATACAAATCTATCCAGAAAAATTCAAACATTTTTAACTAATCATTTTTTCTAACTCAACTCTACTATCATTAATATTATCAATATAATTAAATAATATCAACCAATCATTCTTACACATCATATCAACTTTAATTCACTATTCATTCACTCACATAATTCTAACTAACCATCACTTCAAATCATATATCTCATACTTTTACATCAAATCAACTTTAATTATTTTATTTTAAATATTATTTTAATATATCCACTAATAATTAACCATACCATCTTTTTCAAAATTAACCAAACTAAAACAAAAAATCCAATCAAATAAAAAAAAATTATATCCAAGCATCAGTGACATCACCACTTATATATTTATGCGTGCAGCTTAACTTGAACGAATCGGGTGCGGGGCCCGCATTCCCGACCTCGTCCTTCCTTGGAGCCGGCTTGAAGAAGCCGGTCCAAAGACCGACAGCTTCCTCCTCAACTTCCGGAAACTTCTTCAGGGTGGCGGCTGAGATCGACGAGAAGAAGCAAACAGACAGGTGGAAGGGTCTCGTGACTGACATATCAGACGATCAACAAGACATCACCCGAGGCAAGGGCATGACCGACACACTCTTCCAAGCCCCCACCGGTTCCACCTTGGGCACTCACGACGCTGTCCTAAGCTCATACGAGTACATCAGCCACGGACTCCGCCAGTACGTAGTACAATCGATCAACTATATCTACAAATACAATCGTCTCGATTTTAGTATAAATTACAATTCTTTTTTCCTCCCCGACTGTTTTGCAGATACGAATTCGACAACACGATGGGAGGATTATACATTGCCCCGGCCTTCATGGACAAGCTCATCGTCCACATTTCGAAGAACTTCATGACATTGCCGAACATCAAAGTCCCGCTTATCTTAGGTATATGGGGAGGCAAAGGACAGGGCAAAACGTTCCAGTGTGAGCTCGTGTTCGCCAAGATGGGAATCAAGTGTGTCGTCAAACTTTTTTTTTTTTTTTTTCTTTTTTTTTTTTTTTTCTCTTTTGTTCGATATTAAGTTCGGTTCGTTTTACTTTTCGGCAGCCCAATCATGATGAGCGCCGGAGAATTGGAGAGTGGGAATGCAGGGGAGCCCGCGAAGCTGATCAGGCAGAGGTACCGTGAGGCCGCTGACATCATCAAGAAGGGTAAAATGTGTTGTCTGTTTATCAACGATCTCGATGCTGGCGCTGGTCGTATGGGTGGGACCACGCAGTACACGGTCAACAATCAAATGGTCAACGCTACTCTCATGAACATTGCCGATAACCCAACCAACGTACAACTCCCGGGAATGTACAACAAGCAGGTGAATCCGCGCGTACCGATTATTGTCACGGGTAACGACTTCTCGACTCTGTATGCTCCGTTGATCCGTGACGGACGTATGGAGAAATTCTACTGGGCCCCGACCCGCGAGGATCGTATAGGGGTCTGCAGAGGTATCTTCCGAACGGACAGTTTGCCAGACGCGGCAGTTGTCAAGCTTGTCGACACCTTTCCCGGACAATCCATAGGTAAACTTAAAAAACGGTTTACATTTCGAAACATATTATTGGATTTTATGTATTAATTTTGGTGTACATATACTTATTTGAAGATTTCTTTGGAGCTTTGAGAGCAAGAGTGTATGACGACGAGGTTAGGAAGTGGATCGGAGGAGTGGGAGTGGAGAAAATCGGGAGGAAGCTCGTGAACTCGAGGGAGGGCCCACCGATTTTCGAGCAGCCCAAGATGACGCTTGAGAAGCTACTCGAATACGGGTTTATGCTCGTCCAAGAGCAGGAGAATGTGAAGAGGGTCCAACTGGCTGACAAGTACTTGAAAGATGCTGCGCTTGGTGAAGCTAACAAGGACGCTATTGAGAGAGGGACTTTCTTCGGTTGAAAAATAGGATCTTAAGGAGTTGATATATGAAAGATCAAAAAAACTAAAATGTTGAAAAGATAGTTAAGTCCTTTTTTCATTTGGTTCTGTATGTGTTGGTTGAAAGTGGGTTATCTGTGTATGTGCTGAAGGAGTACCATATAAGTTTGTCCTGTAATTTTGTGTTTTCCTGCAACAAATTGGCTGTATTTTCTACATGGTCTCTTAAACTGCCCTTGCAACTTGAAAAAAAAAAAAATATTAAAATTNGTTTTTTTTTTTTTTTTTCTTTTTTGGGATTGAACATGAACAGCCTAATCTTAAATGCTTCTGCCAAACCCAGCTGCTTCGAACAAAACAGTTCAGAAAAGCAAGAAAGGGAAATAATGTCACACTCACTTTCCTCATCAATGATTCAAACCGAGTATATGTCACACTCAGTTTTGATTAGCATAGTTTTCTTTCCAAATGTTATCCTCAACTCCTTGTGAACAATCAGCAAAGTTTAGCAGAGAACAAACATGCTGTATTTGAACACCACCTATCCATATAGGATGTGGGATCGAAAATTCGAATAAAAATGTTGCATATTTATTCACTATTTAAGATATTCATACAATCCATATATACATGCAAGTTCAAGGGCAGAGTCAAGAGAATTTATAGTATTTCTTCTACATGAGCATAAATAAATTCGTAAAACTCTTCCAAATTCACCAAGGGAAATTGTTTCAAGTGAGCTAATATATACTCATCTGACTTGGTTTAACTTAACGATGTTTTCTTACTTTAGCCTCTATCCGCGTCTTCTTCCTCTGCCTTTATCAAGGGAAATTTCGCTGGCGAACAACCTATTTGGTCCTCTATTTTGTCTTCTCCGTTTTCTTCACCATCTTTCACCCGGTCAAAAATTTCGTAATCATCAAATCCTGCAGAGTGAAAAACTATTTCAAATTACGGACTTAAAAATAAATAAATAAATAAATCCATTAGCGTTTTTCTCTAGACCTCCATTTTACCTGCACCGAGAGCCTCAACATCGTCGGTTTGTGGGCCCAGGGACATAACATTACCCAAAGGTGGATCAACAGCCATCCATTCTGTATTTTCAGAGCCCTCTGAGCATAAGTCTTTATTATTATCCACAACCCAATCCTCAACCAAGTTAATGTGTTCATAAGAAATAGGATCGACAGCTTTGGGTAGTTTGTTGCCCGTAACACTGCAAATTAATCAAGAGGAAATATTATCTGCATTATATTTGCAACCGACCTTTTTTTCTAAACTTTTAATAATGAAAAAAAAAAAATGAAAGAGAAATTTATATGTCTACTTACATTTGCTTCATGGACATGTTGTACTGGACAAAGACAAGGTCACTAAGCCTCTGATGTTCCAAACAATTTTTCGTCTCGTGCATGTGATCGAGAGGAATTTTATCAGTCTTGTGATGTATCAAGCAGCAAGTTTGACTGAGAATGCGGATAGCTAATCGAGCCAAATTAGGGCATCCTCCACCATAAGTTAGCCACCACTCAGCTGAAACAGTAATATACTCACAAAAATTTACACCCGAGGTTTCGTACCAAAAAAAAATAAATAAGAAGGACAAATCTGAAAATAACAAACCACTCTGGAGATTAAACATATATCCCATAGATTACAAATACTTGTAATTCTCAAATATATACAAAAATATACTAAGCCTCAGCGGTTAAAATTTGTAATTGCCCTATCAGTAATAACTACTTTCACTATTGTATCTGGCAAAAGTACCAACTGCTACTCTCTTCTCTAGCAACAGATAATCATGCAAAATACAGGCAAACAGCTTTGCTTCAATAANAAAAAAAAAAAAAAAAAAAAAAAAAAAAAACGAAAAAGAAAAAAAGACTCACAAGGAAGCAAAGTGTCTCTAGCTCTGATAGCCATCTTTCGACCAAAATCCCCCGCACCTCCATGATAAGCCGCAGTTTCCTTCATAATCTTATCCTGGACCGTCGGATCAGGCACCAATTTCTCTATGCAATCATAAACCAACGACCGAATACGAAGATGCGCATCTCCTTCAAGACTGTAGAAAAACTTGGGATTCAAATAAAAACCCGCCGCATGAAGAGGGTGCCTGTCCAGCAGTTCCCAACTCCGATCAATAATATCCCAATACACCAAATACTCTTCTTTCACAACAAGCTCCTTCTTTATAGCCTCCTTTACACGGTACAAACCTGCATACACATACCCCATAGCCGGCCAATTCCCACTACTCACTATCCTCAAAAGCCGTAAAATTGGCTCGACTATATGAGTTATCGATGAGCAAGCTGACCAGAACGACTGGCTGCTGACCGTATCCAAAACCGAAAACCCGCCTGGACTTTTCGAGTATGGACTCTCCATCCATTCTTCAGACGTGACCATCGACTGAAGATGGTTTCGAATCCCCACCATTCTTTTCAAAGTCATGAAATCTGTAGAACAACGAGTCGGACCCAAGTCAACCAAGTCAACCCCAAACGTGTACCGTCTCATCATGTTCAAGACAGGCCCACTCGAGTACACGTATTTCGAGACCGATTTTGCCTGTTCGAGAACAGCATTCACAGACGGGATTTGCGCCACGTCATCAAGCATCTGATCGATGCACTTTCCAGCACACGGGGCCCAGAAGAGAGTCGGGTAGAGTTCAGCCAGCCTTTTTCCGGCGAGAATGTACTTCTCGTCAGAGCCCGTCACCACTTGGAGAACGTTTCTCGAGCCAACTTCTTCCACCGCTGACCTCAGCAGCTCGAATATGAGGTCAGACGAGTCGGGCGCGTGTGACACGTCAGCCGAGCGGAGGAAAACCGTGCCCTCGGGACAGTACGCGAAGAAGTTGACGAATGATTTGCGTTCGTCTGCTAAAACCGTGCAGCCGGTTCTCGTCCAGGCAGACGCGCATCGGTCGAATTCGCCCCTCGTCTCGTGGACGAGGTTTCGTAAGACGGTGCCTCGGAGGTCGTGGTAAGTGGGGCCCACGACACCGGGCCCTTGGGAGGCTATGGCGTCGAGCATGGGCTGGAAGTGGGCCGACATCACGGCTTCGGGGGGAAGGCCCACGTTGTGGAAGAATCGGCCCACGGCCATGTTGACTGTGCTGCTTATTTTCCTCGAGTTGTTCGTGGGAGGCGCTGGGAGAAGGCAGGGATAAGAAGAAGTGTCCGGAGCTTTCCGAACCCTTCCTTTCTTCTTTCTTACTCCACTTGTGTCTTCTCGGTTTACGAACACGTCTGGTTCGTGCTCGGCTGTTTCGGGTAAGGGGAGCAAAACGACTTCTGTGCTTAAGGGGCCGTTGTTGTTGTTTGCGGTTTCGGTACTGTGGGCTGCCACGGGACTGTCGTATATTGAGATTTCTTCTGCAAGTTTCTGTTTTTTACGCTTTTTCACGGCGACTCCGTTTAGGCTCTCCAGCATTTGCAGGCGGACGTCGGGTTGGACTCGGAGGCAAGTGGCGGCGTTGCCTTTCTGGCCCGCGAGATGCTCTTTGATGCGGTGAATGCCGCCGCCTTTGAAAATTTTTCCACAGTATATGCATTTGAGTTGAACCTTGTCACCGTTTTTGAACATCTGGCAGTGCTTCCATGCCGGGTCGTGCTTTTGCGAAGTCACTGCCACCGGCTCCTCCATGCCCGTTTCAAACAAAGTGAATTCGAAAAGGAGGGGAAGAAAAAAACCCACCGTGCGATATCCAAAATTGTGGTTCACAAACCAAAAGCCCTAGAAAGATGAATAAGCAAAAGAAACAAATAAAAAATGCATTCAGCCCGAAAAATGTAAAAATGTTGTCTTTAACACAGCAATACACATATACTACATCTGAATTAGAGAACCCCGCAACAAAAAACTTTCTTCGGCTCCCCAAATCAATTGTTGTTTCACAGGCATTCATGAAATGCAACGAATGAATCCAGTTCAGAAAACACACCAACATTCTCATCTACAGTGAAAAATACGTGAATTAGCAGGAAAAGGAGAATGGGTTCAGAAAAGCTTACCTGAAATCGGTGGCTGTGGCTCAGTTTTCTTGTCAATTCGATCGAGATTTGGAAAAGAACCGAGTTAAGAGGGTTAGGTTTTTTATTTTTGCTGTGTTTTCAATAAATAGAATGGTGAAGAGTCGATGGACAACCGGATAGACCGGTCAGTGTATCGGTCATTCAGCCACACGATTCTGGTTTTTGTATTATTTTTTTTTTTCATAGGGAAGCAAAGGGTACGCTGCAGTCTGCAGACCGATTATTTTTCATTTAATGTGACTGCGGAAAAATAAATAAATAGAGTTTTCTTATGAAATTCGGTGATATTAATAAAATTTTCTTTAAAGAAAAAAGTGCAAAGTGCATTAAACTAAATTCACCAACAATGCAACTAAACCGAATTGAAAACTTTTACTAGGTGAAAATTTTGAATTGTCAAAATTTCAAAGCAAATCGTGATTTTTTTAAATGCCATTTAAGTATATTTTTTAATTATGTTAATTTAAGATGCATCATTTTAACTAGTGAGCATCTCCTGCGATGCACGGAGAAGCTGTTTTCTTAATAATATATTTTTTTATAATTTTATATTAAATATATTTATTTATATTCAAAATATCTCATTATTGATTTTCCTAATATGCATTTTTATAATTAATTATCATGAAAATAAAGCAACTAATTTGATTAACATAATTAATTTCTATAAAAAATAAGCAACTAAATAATTATCATGCATATTAGACAATTAATGTGCACATCCCGTAAATAAATATTATGCATATCAAATAAACATGATGCACATTGAATAATTAATAATACTACATCATATTCTTTTTAAATGTCATTTTGTCTTTATCAACTATTAACTAAATAAATGGCGTGTTGGATCTTTAATACATATGTTTCTATTATTATCCTCAGCTAATAAATACACTACGCTTTTTCATATTCACTCTTAATTTTCATCTTATTAATTTTCATTAAAGATGGNATTTATTGTGCAACTTGTCAAAACGACATATATAATGAATAGGAGAGAGTAATAAACATAGAAGTAATAAATAATCAACTATTATGACCATTAAATAACAATCAATGACATATAATTAAACTTACAATTAATCATCGCCTTCAACATCTGCTCCAGTCTGGCCAGCGGTCCACGCAAAATCGACGAGATATATCGCCCTTTATGTTCGCCGTCCTATCATGTCCGTTTATAGATGTCCGTCTACAGCTCCGATCAGCAACATCATCGTGACGTCCAACCGTAAACAACCTTCGCCCAACAGTCGGGAACAACCAGCAACAACCCTGAGAACCTCAGATCTTCGAGCTCGACGACCCGCCAGTATGGTTGTCATTTGGTTGCTGGTTTCTAGGTAAAACCTGACTAACCAGACCATCATGTGTCGCCTGGGACTTTGTACAAATGCCCAGACTTCCTAGTGCACTACAAAAAACAGCCAGCTTTTAGCCGTCACTTTTTGTCGTCAACGTCCGACGCTGCATCAGTTCGGTAATGTCTGCTCGCCGACCTGTGTTAGCCTCAGCGTAGCATCAGCCCGATAATGTCTCAGCTCAGATCTGATCTCCCGCATTCTTCAATCGGGAGAGAAATAGACGCCTTGGGAGGTGACACGACAAGCCACGCTGAAAGAGCCCAAAACCGAGGTCTGGAGAGAGGTTCGCCCACTGCGGCGAGATACCAAGTTAGATTTTTACCTTGTACGAAGGAACACATGTATGTTGACTAACATAAGCCCTTATCTGAAAGGTTTCTTCATCACTCAGCTTTAAAGCATGTAATTTCCACTTGCACCCTTCACCTGTGCACTTCGCATGCATCCTCGTCTTGTCATTCTTAGTTATCTTGATGTTTCTTTTTGTGTCGATGGCATGGGAGTGAATTACTTTTCTAAGCTCCGATTTATTAGAGAAAACCATCCCCAGGACGAAATTAGGGTTAAATATGTGAACTGGATTGAAACTAGGGAATCTAGTTCCTTCTCCTTCACTATCTGAACCATTGAGACTAGCAAGATCATCATCATTTGGGATTAAATCCTCCTCCCCAGATTGATGTAAATCTTCATTGACAACCCATCTCTCGACATTTGGCAACCATTCTACATCAAAATTTATGAATTTTTCAAACAAATTGTCATCATCACCCACCTCTTCTTCTAACTCATAATCATTATCTTCAAAGTCGGAATGGGAACCTTGATCAGATGCGGAAGATGAAGAATCCATGAATTTCTGTATTTGAGTTCAGAGAAAAAAAAAAGCCGATGTTAGTGCTCGAAGGTTGGAGGGAAATGATGACATTTTCCCTCCCAATTTGTGTAATTTAAAGCAGGTGTAGGAGAAACGGGTCCATGTCAGCAGCCACGTACGCTAAACGGTCGAAATCGGCCCGTTGGGTTCATTTTTTACGGACTAAAACCAAACTTGAAAACAAACAGGACCAAATCTAAAAAGTATGAAAGTTATAGGACGTTTTGTCTAATTTTCCCGAAATCTGGTGATGTTAAAACTGGTTTTTACCATTCTTTCCTGAAAACCAAAAAAAGGCCGACAATAGGTAAAGGAATCACAGTGAAAATTTCCAAACTTCAATATCGAGTTTCTTCTTCTCTTCACATCCGTTCCCATTAGAAATCCAATCGAAACCCTCCAACTACAGTCTCCTCCCGATATCCACCAACCGAGCAATCGAGATCTACACAACAACCAGAGGCTCCGTTCCACACGCGCCGCCCTAATTCGTCGCCGTCGTCCACCGGACTGAAATTTCCTGATGACCCAATTCACGCAGCAGTTCCTCAACAGCGTCCTCTCTCAGCGGGGGCCGGCGGCGCTGCCGTACGCCGAGGACACGAAGTGGCACGTCCGCCAGCACCTGATGCACCTCATCGAGACCTACCCGTCCCTGCAGCCCAAGACCGCCGTCTTCACCCACAACGACGGCCGCGCTGTCAACCTCCTCCAGGCCGACGGCACCGTCCCGATGTCGTTCCAGGGCGTTACCTACAACATCCCCGTCATCATCTGGCTCACGGAGTCGTACCCCCGCCACGCGCCGCTGGTCTTCGTCAACCCCACCCGCGACATGATCATCAAGCGGCCCCACCCCTTCGTCTCCCCCAACGGGGTCGTCTCCATCCCGTACATACACTCGTGGGTCTTCCCGTCCTCGAATTTGGTTGAATTAGCAAGGAATCTGAGCCACTTCTTCGCCCGCGACCCGCCTCTTTATTCCCAGCGTAAGCCGTCTAACCCTAACCCCAACCCTAGCTCCAATTTGAATCCAGCCTTCAGCAGCATTAATTCGTCCGTGGGGTCCACCACTGCTTATCCTCCCACGCCAACCCCACCGCCACCATATGGTAGTGGAAGGATCATGGAGGATCCTGCTGAGGTTTTCAAGAAAAACGCTATAAACAAGCTCGTGGAGAGTTTGAACGGTGATATTCGGGAGATGAGGAAAGCAAGGGAGGTTGAGATGGAAGGGTTTTTCGGGGCTCAGGCAATGCTGAGAAGCAGAGAAGAGGATTTGAGAAAAGGGCTGAAGGAAATGCTAGACGAGAAGGAAGCACTCGAGCAGCAGCTGCAGATGGTCTTGATGAACACCGATATTTTAGAAGGATGGTTGAGAGAGAATGAAGGGAAATCGGGGAGTGGTGATGTGGATGTGGACGAGGCATTTAATCCGGGTGATGCCCTTTCGAAACAGATGCTGGATTGCACGGCATCGGATTTGGCTGTTGAGGATGCTGTATATGCATTGGACAAGGCCGTGCAAGAAGGGGCTATACCGTTTGATCAGTACTTGAGAAATGTGAGGCTTTTGTCGAGAGAGCAGTTTTTCCATCGAGCCACAGCCTCGAAAGTAAGGGCCATTCAGATGCAGGCTCAGGTTGCAAGTATGGCTTCTAGGGCTACACCACAGTATTCAGTTGGTTGAATTGAGGTGTGTTTTTATGTAACAATTTCCTTTTCTTTTCTTTTTTTCAGTATTTTGTGTGGTGAAATGACTGGATAAATATATTCTCCATACTTGGTTAATATCAGCCTCAGCCTCAGCCTCGTATATACGTTTTGTTTCGCTATTTTTCGTATTGATAGAAAACAGAATTCCCTTCATTATATTTGTATTGATAAGACAAAGGCCAGAAGCCAATTAATGTTGCAGATTATTTTTAGTTGGTGTTAAATACGTGCAATTCCTCTTTTTGCTATCGGTTTTCTGCATTCTACAAATTGTGATAGCATGTTGGTGTTGGATCTTGATAAAATGGTATAGGGTTTGTATGCTTACTGATTCAAGTCGCAAAACTAATACTCCATAGCCTATCTGTAATGCTCCAGAATCGTTCGATGTGATCAAATGTGTTACGTCTTGATTTCCTTGTGGCTAGTGGAGAACAGCATGCATAGGCAGTGTCTGTGAAAGTGAGATGTACCGGTTAGTCTGTGAAAGTGAGATGTACCGTTCATTGCATTTGTTCCTTGTCGAAACCTTATAGATATGACATCATTAGTTCAAGGATAACAATGTTTTGTCTATAACTGGAATGGATAAAGCCAGAGTTCCTCTAGGATGATATCTTTGGAGTTTGTATTGGAATAATATCTAATCCTATGAACAGTGAAAAGGATTATCAATTCATAGTTCTTGTCGTTGGCTGGAAATTTGGAAGATTTTTAATCAAGTGGTAAAGTTGTGAGTGCTTTTCACTGTTGTAGAAGCCTATTTCCTGTTTTTGGTCCGGTCTGTTTGACATCATCGTGTGGGCTTGTAGAGTTTGAATGAGAAAATGCCAATGTTTTTTTGTGCTTGAAGTGCCCTAGCTTTTGTTTAGTTCAAGTATATTTTCAAATCGCCCATTTGTCCACCAAAAACCATCGATGATGTTTCACAACGAAGAGTTGGGTTCCATCTAAAAAAAACCATGCATTATATAAAGCGGCACCTGATGGAGCTAAGATAAACTGAAAACAGAGACCACACATGGCTCTAAAATTCACTATATCACTGTACACATTCGTCAAATTTCATTCCCATTTAATAGGGTCACTCCTTTGAAGAATCCACATAACTCTGATATAATGGTGCGGCACTATGATCAAAAAGGGAATTTCAGTGTGAAGTCTGCCTACAATACCTTCCTAAAGCTTGAACATATCTCTAAAGACACTCCAGAGAGTAGCAGAATGTGGCGAGTAACCTGGGCCCTCAAAGTGAAACAGAAGCTGAAGCACTTCATGTGGAGAATCCTGAATAACACATTACCAACATCAAGGAATTTATGGTTGAGGAAATCACAAAACCATTTCATTTGTGAACTTTGTGGGATGGAAGTCGAAACTATTGGACATATATTCTTTACTTGTGAAAGAGCCTCAACTGCTTGGTGTTTAGCTCCTATTGATTGGGACGGTTGCAAGGAACAAGCAGGCTGCTTCAAATGGTGGATCAAGATCTGTGAAGGAAAAAACTCAAAAATTTATTCTGGGCGGCAACAACTGATAGCTTGATCCAAAAGAAACTCAAAAAATGGTGGTTGTGGATCAAACTAAGAACACCATTGAATAAAATCGTTTCTTTTGGATCAAGCTGTTTTGAATAAAATCGTTTCTTTCGCAAAAAAAGAAATAATAATGTCACTCATTCGTCAATTTCGTGAACATGAACGAAGTACTATAAAAGCATCATAGCTTTGAATCCGTTACCATCAATCTGCTACAACCCATCAATATTTATCACATTTAATAGTGTCACTCATTCTTCAATTTCATTCACATTGAATAGTGAACATAAACAAAGTACTGTCATAGCTTTAGATCCGCTACCATCAATCTGCCACTGCCCATGTTTTCCCTATCATCAGGTATATTCATAAGATGTTTTTCGAAGAATTTCTCCAGTAACTGTCCAACCTTACAATAATATTATGCCAGATTTTATGATCTGTTNTGTTTTTTCTTTTCTGTATTATGTATGTTAATGCATAATTTTGACAAAATATATATTAATAAATATCAATAAATTTATAATATAAGTTTAGAGATGCATTGATTTTTTTCTTTTATTTTTATTTATGTAAATTAATATGTTTTTTGACAAACTGTGTACAAATAAATAACAGCAAACAATAATTTAATCAGCGAATTAGATTATAAATTAAAATTTTCTTAACCTAATTATATATAAAAGAAATAAATGGGAGAAAAAAGGGTGACTCATCAAGTTTAACAGAGAAAGAGTTTTAAATTTATTGTCTCTTTCATGCCACATCTTCGTTGCAGAAGATTCTGATTGCACTGTTTCTACAATTGACATCATTGGAGATATTTAGGGGCTGATTGGATATAAATTTAACTAGTAAAAAATTAGTTATTTTTTAAGAGTAATGCTACGTTGACAACTTAGTATACAACTAGTTTGACAACACAAGTAAAAATATTTAAAAAAATAAAAATAAAAAAATACACAAGTAGATATTTTCACTTGTGTTGTCAACTTAATTCTACACTATGTTGGTAATGTAGCATTTTTCATTTTTTAATTATAGTTAAGTTTGAAAAAAAGTGGTATGATTAGTTATTAGTGAATACATTAAAATAATATTTAAAATAAAATAATTAAAGTTGATTTAATGTAAAAGTAGAAGAAAATGATTGGAAGTGATAATTAGTTAAAATTATGTGAGTAGATGAATAGTGAATTAAAGTTGATATGATGTGTAAGAATAATTGATTGATATTATTTAATTATATTGATAATATTAAAGATAATGGAGTTGAGTTAAATTTGAGTTTTGATTGATTTTTTTACAATTTGTATACAATCCCCCTTAAAGATTTTATTAGATCGAAAACATGAGCAAAATCGAGAAACTCCACATCTCAACTGGCTCAACACGTGTCCTCGAATCCGGCCTTCCGATTATTAATAAAAAAAACGCACCGCGGCACCAGTCCCCTATCAGGCGATATTCCATATTTACCCCTTCGTAACAACTTTATTACCAAAAGTTACCCCTCATTGGCAATTGTAACTCCCAATCATCCCCACATTTCCATCACCACCAATCTCCGGCCGAGCTTTTCTTGGTCAAAGATCCATTTTCCGATCATCAATTTTTGTTTTCCGATCTATAAAACCTTCTTGCGCGACATCCATGTCTTCATCTTCGACCCACTGGTGCTACGGCTGCAACCAATTCGTGCGGATTCTAAACAAAGACTGCGTCAATTGCCCCGACTGTGACGGCGGATTCGTTGAGGAGATCGACGATCCCGGCAGATCTTCTCCCCTATCCGACTCCGGACGCCGCCGTTTCCCCGCCGCCGACATGTACATGCCCCGAACCCCCGAATTGGGCCCCGGGTCGGGGTCGGGATCGGGATCGGGATCCGGATCCGTATCCGTCGCGGTCACCAGCCCCAGGCTGAGAAGGGGCCGCAGGAACGGAGGAGATCGGTCGCCGTTTAATCCGGTTATCGTTCTACGTGGCCCCGACGGCGGCGGCGGTGGAGGTGCGGCACCCCAGGGGGGAAGGTTTGAATTGTACTACGACGACGGATCCGGGTCGGGCCTGCGCCCCTTACCGGCAAGTATGTCGGAGTTTCTGTTAGGGTCGGGATTTGATAGGTTACTGGATCAGCTGTCTCAAATCGAAGCGAACGGGATTGCGAGAGTCAACAACAACCCGCCCGCCTCCAAGGCCGCCGTCGAGTCCATGCCCACCGTCCAAATAAACGACGGCCACATATCGGTTGAGTCTCACTGCGCCGTCTGCAAGGAGCCTTTCGAGCTGGGCACCGATGCCCGCGAGATGCCCTGCAAGCATCTCTACCATCACGACTGTATCCTGCCATGGCTTGCTCTCACGAATTCGTGTCCTGTGTGCAGACACGAACTTCCCACTGATATGGATACCATCAACGCTAGCCGGAGCACGCTCGAGGCCAGCAGAGGAGGATCGAATGAGGTAGAGAATGATGACGAGACGGTTGGGCTGACTATATGGAGGCTTCCGGGTGGTGGTTTTGCAGTGGGGAGATTTTCCGGTGGCAGGAGGGGAGTGGAAAGGGAGCTTCCGGTGGTTTACACGGAAGTTGATGGCGGTTTTCCGAACAATGGGGTGCCAAGGAGGATCTCGTGGGGTTCAAGTGGAAGTGTGTCGAGGGAGAGTGGCGGGCTGAGGAGGATTTTGAATAATCTGTTTGCGTGTTTTGGGAGGGGTGGTGGGTCTTCGGCTTCTAGCACGAGTTCGAACTCGAGGACGAGCAGAAGGAGCGGGTCGTTTTTCGGTGGGTCTACATTGAGAAGACGTGGAGGTTGGGATTTTGAGGTGCATGATGGGAATAATGATAGGGGATGGTGATTTTTGTTAATGGGAGAGAAAAGTTCAGGTGGGCATTTTCAATGTGGTGATGGCTGGGGGGGAAGAAACAAAATTTGATTGATGGTTAAGTTGGGGAATGGTATGATAAATGATTGCTCTTTTATTATACGATGATTACTCCGAATTTGTATCGTTAAGAATCTAAATGGAGGGTATGACTGGGGATATAGTGGGCAAGGAGATGAAGCAACAATCGACATATATTGTTTTAATGCATAAACTTGCTTCTGGAACTGGTGATGGAAGGTACGCCCAGCGTTGTTTAAAATCGGGTTTTTGGATTCAAGATTCCATTTTGTTTTCTTACCTTATCTGTTGCATTGTGCAATGTGTAGTGATATGTAGTGAGTGGTGTTATACTTTGGTAAGTCCTGATTTTGTAATGCATAGTTTAATGAGTAAGATACCTATTTTATGGACATATGTGGCAGTTCATGTTGTTATCATGTGTTCTTTATTTGGCAGATGTGTTACTTGGATTGAATTGGCTTGCGAGCTGAGTGGTTAATGCCCACCTCAATGATATTGGTATTTTCTATGAATTGTCATTTTTTAAGTGCATTTTGACATTATGGCTTTTCTTGTTGAAACATTGAAATACACATTTTCTTATATCGTGACATTATATGTGATGTTGCACTCAAATAGTAGATATATCTAATGTTGCACTTGGGACCTATTCTTGGTTAAATTCCACCTTCAAATAGTAGATTGTTGTGGCGCATACTTTGATTAATATGAATTTCCATTTTAGATGAAAAATCCAGCAATTCCTTGTTTTCAACCTGATACTAGTTACCTTTTGCATTCTCTTAGATATATCTACTATTTGAGTGCAACATCACACCACGATATAAGAAAAGGTGTATTTCAATGTTTCAACAAGAAAAACCACGATAATGTCAAAATGCTCCAATCTCTTTCTTTTGTTTTGAGCCACTTTTTATATTTTCTTACCATTGGTTCTCTTGAGTTTCATCTCTAGCCTACTCCAATTTGCTTGGGACTAAAAGGCTATGTTGTTGTTGTTGAATGTCAAAATGCTATCTAGATTTCAAACAGAAATCGGAATACTGAAAAAATGAACCATTCATAGAAAGTACCAATCTCATTAAAGTGGACATTAACAAGTCAACTCACAATATCCAATCCAAGTAAACATTTGCCAAAATAAGAACACATGATAACAACCTGAACTGATGCCACATATATGTCCATAAAATAGGTATCTCACTCATTAATAAAATAGGTATCTCACTCATTGAGCTGTGCATTTCAAAATCAGGACTTAACAAAGTATAACAACACTTGCTACACATTGCACAATAACAAAGTATAACAACACTTGCTACACATTGCACGATGCGACAGATAAGGTAAAAAACAAAAAGGGAATCTTGAATCCAAAAACCTTATGCTGGGCGTACCTTTGTTTTTCATTAACTTGTAGCCCGAATTTTTGTTAAATATTTATTTGGCTTGAATTTTAATTTTCAAATTATTCCATAACAAGTAAGCATGATTTTTTTTTTTTTTAATAGAAAAACCATACTATTTCTCATTCTCTCAACCATATGGAGCTCAAATGAGCTAAAAGCTAACCTGATTAATTTGTTGATAGTAATAAAATGTTATGATCTTGCTATTTTTTGTGATTTTATTTGTGTATTTTTCTGTAAGAGAGAGAGCATACAGAGAGACATACGAGAGTTGAGAGATAGATGGGGAATTTGTTGTAACGGCTTGATTGATTTTTCCCAAACGCAAACTTAGCCTTATAAGGCATTTACATGTGGGTCCCATAGTAATCCCTTCTTATTTAACCTAATTAAAGAAAAATGATAAAATAATGACAATAACACACTTAATGGGCTACTTAAATGGTTAAGCCCACTACTCACAAGTCATCTCAGTTGGGCCAGCACTTCCTTCTTTCTTCAAGTCCACGTCCATACCGAATCTCCATCCAAGCCCGAGTCTTCGTATATCGGGTACATGACATAAAATTTCCTAATAAGTAAATTTTGAATAGTCTTACCATATTTCAGTTTGCTACTTGGAACGTGTGCATTCGCATGAGCTAAACAGTTTGAAAATAATGCCCACAAATCCAAACATGCACTTGGGGTAGGGTTCCCTATCGTCAGATTTAGGGCTCTTTTGTTGGCCTTGAAGGTCCTGTAGGGTATCTTTTTTGTAAGGTTACCCATTGGTTTCAGCTTCCTTGTTTGAGGAGGTTGTTAGTTTTGTACCCATTTGAGTGTCCAGTTGTAATTTTTCGAGTGATACAATCTGTGGGTCTTGTGGAGAGGCTGAGGAGGATCAAGACCATATTTTCTTTAGATGCTGTAGGGCTAAAAAAGTGTGGAAAATAGCTGGCATTAGGTGGGAAGGATTAGAAGTTAAAGGTTACTCTTTTAAGGATTGGTGGCAGGAGATCAGCTGCTAGGATGATTCAAAATGTTTGATAAGCAGGATTGAGCTATCAACCTATCTACTATGGTGGCTATGGAAAACGAGAAATGCTTGGATATTCAAAGGTGAAGCCAAGGCCGAGAGATAAGTAGTAGAAGGGGCAAAGGAGGAATGGATTGAATTTGAAAGTCCAGGAAAGTTTTTTGGTGAGGGGGTTGGTGAACACATCACTACTACTGAGAAAGTAGGACATCATTCTAATATTGTCAGTGCCATTATCTCTATTGGTGGGTGTTTGGAACTTCAAGCCAATGTTGGTGGAGATGAAGAGTTGTCTGTTCAAAGGAGGACTTCTAGGGAGGTGCTCACTTCCAGTGGAAGCCCTGCTGTTGGGTAGTATCTTTTGAGTTGTGTATAGTGTTTCTTTTCTTTTCCTCTTGACTTTCTGTTAGATGTTGAGGTTAGAGCTTAGTCTTGTAATTATTGTATGCTCTTTATGTTAACATCTTCAATCTTTTGTGCAGGTTGGTTTTCTNAAAGTTATTATTACTAGGGCTGAGCATGGGACTCGGAGAATTCCGAATATTTGGAAAACCGAACCGAAATCACTCCGAATCGAAAAATAACCGTTGACCATTTGACTTTTTCCTCCGAACCGAACCGAACCGAACCGAAAAATTAATTGGTACGGTTCTGGAGATTTTAAAAATATCCGTACCGAAAACCGAACCGAAGAACCGAAATTAAGAACCGAATTATAATAATATATGTGTGTTATTAATATATTTTATGTCAACTTTGATCCTGTATAATTTGAGAATTTTAACAATGCAAACAAAATATAGTAATAACAAGTAAGCTTCACTTAAATTTCATGTTTACTAATATTTGATCTACAATTGAATTTTCATGTTTTAAAAAAAAAATATTTGAACTTTACTTAAATTTGTTGATACTTCGTTTATTCTATCTTATAATTAACATGATATGGAAGGTTAAAGAAATAGTATTTAAATAAAAAATTATATTATATTTTATTTAAATTTTATATTTTCAATGTTAGTTGTACAAATTTAGTCTTAACTAAAATTTAGAGTTACTTCTAAAGTTAATTTAAAAATAAAATATTTAGTATATTAAGTATTGATGAATATTGGATTTAAAAAAAAATATATAAAAATTATAATATAACTAGGTAGTCATTTGAAAAAAATTTAAAATAATTAAAAATCTCTAAATATCCGAACCGAACAAAACTGGACCGAATCGTTCCGATAGTCCCGATTATCGAACCGAACCAAATCGAAACATAAAAATCTCCGAACCGAACCGATTTTTGGTACGATTCCGGAGATCGAATTTAGCAATCTTCGAATATCGGTACGGTTCTGAAGATTTGTCAATATCTGAACCGACCCATACTCACCCTTAATTATTACCGTTAGAAAAAAAAAAAAAAAAAATCTTCTTGGACAATATCCAAATGGTTTAGGTCCAAACTCGATGGATCAACCCGGAGCTTAGCATCATAGAACCTACGGCTTTTAGCTTTTAAGGAAAAACTCGAAATAAAGGTACATGAGCTATACAATGTCGTTTCTGGTTGGAGCTTTATTAAAATAGCACTAAAACAAATCGATTCATCTATCTGCATTAAAATAAGCCCTAACGCGTCCGAGTCGACTCATCATCATTTTCTTCTCTCTCAAACGCATTTAACTCAGTGCAGATCGACCAATTTTTCGTTGCAAAATCTTTTGTTTTTCCTCTAATTGATTATATTCGTATTCGGATCCATTCTGCAGAACTGTCGCTGTATTGGAAGATATCGGCTTTTAATTGGGACACATCGAATCTATTTCTAGCGCATTGATTTTCTATGACGGGAGTAGTGGTGTTCTTGTCTGATTTTTAGGGTAAGCTATCTTTGGATGCATGGGATTCTTCTCTTCTATTTTCAGTTGGGATGTTCCTGTCGTTATTTGTTTAAGGATATCATAACATAAAGCTGAAATTCTTAGCTATGATTAGCGACTTGTTCCACTTTCGTCATCGTCTGTTATGGAGATTTTTTGTTGCATTTATTGCCGGAGTTGATCATTTGTTAGAACACCCAAGTTTGGATTATTTTTTTTCCTGCAAACTATATCTGTTTTCAGATGCAAATATCAGTGGATACGAAAATCTTCACAAATGGCGAAATCAATGGTTCTTTTCACGAAGTATCACCACATTTATTCTTGATACATATGATGTGAAGAGTCGAATAATCTATTTGTTGTCGAGTAATGTAGCTTATGCTTCTCGACACAGACTAGATAGAAAAGATAAACGGAATACAGAATTTGTAATCCTGACAAGAGAATAGATTCCCAATTTAGGATGGTTATTGTAAGTGCCTTTTTGTTTGGGCTGAGACAGAGTTCCCTTTGCTTCTTAGCTGCTTAATATTTATTAAGGGATCTTATAGCTATGTTGACAAAATTTGACTAATCCATGTGACTGCCATTTTTGAAGAGGTAGATTTATAGTTCTGGAGGCATATCTTCTATTTTTCTTTTCAATACTTACTAGGATGAACATAACGACTCTTAACTGACTATTTTGAGCTCTTCTCAGGATTGGTGTTTACTGGGATTTTTGGTCGGGATAAGGTTGTTACGAGTGCATATTGTCCAAGACAGCTTTCTTAGTATCATTGGTTGTAGTTTGTGGAAATATGAGTTTTGTTTTCCGAGGCACAAGAGGAGATATAGAAACTGGATTTCCAGGACTTGTACCAGAACGGCGTGCAGTGGTGAATTTTCAGTCCTTTGTTATTTTATATGTTTAAATACAAAAATTGCCCCAGGGTCTTCAATCAAATATTGGGAGAGATTTTTAGGGAAAAAGAAGAAAATATATCCTAAAATTTAAAGTACTCTGGACATCGTATTACGAATCACTTCATCATCTACAAGAATATATTCTAGATAAATATAAACCTCAAGGGACTGTGTTACATCTCTAGAAGATAACTGTAAATTCTAAAAAATTTCTGGATTGTTCTTTTTATTTTCCTTTTCAATTAGACTAAAACTTGGGGAGAGTTTTGTAATTATTCTTAACTCTCTGACTTATGAATTCTATGTATTTGCTGCTCATCAGCGTGTACATCCTGCTCGACCAGTCAATACGAACTCCCTTGCTTTTCTTGTAACAGGTCTCTTTATTTTCTATGGTCATGTTACATTGTTACTCATATGTTGCCATAATGTTCTTATGTTCAGCCTATTAATTGCTATATTTAATTTGTAATTGGTCTTATTATGTGACAGTACTTTTGCTGTTCATGATTTTAAACTCACATCAGATGTCTCCTAATTTCCTGGTTTGTCTTTCTTCTTCTTCTTCTTCTTCTTCTTCTTCTTCTTCTTTTTTTTTTTCTTTCTTGGCTCAATTGATTTATTTATGTCACTGTTCATTTATTTTCAATGATCTAATTAGCTTTTCTTTTTCTTCTTTTCCCCCAACTCTTTGAAGCTCTGGTTGGTGCTTGGTGTGTTTTTTATGGCAACAACTTTGAGGATGTATGCAACTTGCCAGCAACTTCAAGCTCAGGCGCAAGCACATGCTATTGCGGCCAGTGGCCTTCTTGGCCACACCGAACTGCGACTTCACATGCCTCCATCTATTGCACTTGCAACCAGAGGAAGGTTACAAGGTCTAAGGCTTCAGCTTGCACTTCTTGACAGGGAATTTGATGACCTAGGTGTGTACACTTCAATTTAGGGAAATTTTTTTTAACCTCCCAAAGTATGCCCTTTTTATTACTTTTCCATATAAACTTTTTTTTTTTTGACAATTTGCCTCCCAATGTAATCGAAACTGACAGTTTGCCTGCTCGATTGAAAACCGTAATATGGTAAAAAAGAGTTTTTAACTCAATTAATGATAAATTTTAAATTAACCTTTAAAATTGATTTAGGGCTTTTAAAGCCCATGGCGAGACGAACAAAATGAGGTATGATTTGTCGATTTCTGAAAATTGATACCTCTAAAATCGATCCATGAAGATAGTAGGAGCACGTGTGTATAGAAAAAATATTCAATTCAAGTTTTCTGATAATCAAGATATCCGATTTTCGATTGAGAGGTATCATTTGAAAGCTTGAAGGACGAGTTTTCTGTCGAAGTAAATCTTATGAAAATCCAACGGTCGGATTTTGGTTAGTAGCCTAAAAAAAAGCTAACTATTGATCAATAGTTTTCTAAATACTGATCAAAATCCGACCATTGGATTTTCATAAGATTTACGTGTTAGAAAATTGGTCCTACTAGCTTTCAAATGACACCTCCCAATTGAAAATCGGATATTTTGATTGTCAGAAAACTTGAATTGAAATTTTTTCTATACACACGTGCTCCTACTATCTTCTATCTTCGTGGATCAATTATAGAGATATCAATTTTCAGAATTCGACATATTATACCTCATTTTGTTCGTCTCGCCATGGGCTTTAAAAGCCCTAAATCAATTTTAAAGATTAGTTTAAAATTCATCATTTAAAAACTCTTTTGTGCCATATTAGGGTTTTCAATCGAGGAGGCACACTGTCAGTTTCGATTACATTGGGAGGCAAATTGTCAAAAGAAAAAAAAAAAGTTTATATGGCAAAGTCAAAAAAAGGACATACTTTGGGAGGTTCAAAAAAATTTTCTCCTTCAATTTATTCCAATAATTCCCCATGATGCAACTTTTAGATCTGTGTTTATCAAGTGCTATTCTAACTCAGAAAGGGTGAATATTTAATTGGGATGTTTTGTCACATTGTTTATTTTATTGATGCGGTCAGATTACGAAACTTTACGTGCACTGGATGCCGACAATATTCCTACTGCCTCCATGACCGACGAAGAGATCAATGCTCTTCCTGTTCACAAGTATAAGTTGTCCGGCCCTCAAAGGTTACTGCTAATTGAAAAATTCTGGCACATTACTGCAGTTTCTTACCAAGGCTAATTCATTTTCACCTGTTTTACTTCTTTTCTGACAGAAGTATTTTTAGTGTCCATCCAATTAAAGTAATTTATTTCACGGAATTGTTCTAGTACTTTGAAAATGAGAAACATGTTTATGAGATAACGAGTTAAGTTAACCTTTATGTTTTGTGAGAGTGAAAATGTATCAGATTTGCCACTTTTAGTTTTAGCTGCAGTTTGATTTGCCAAGCGAATCTGGACATTTTTGAAGTCATTCTTAAAAAAATTGATCTTTGTGTTGTCTCTCGGGCAGCGGCAGCTCATCAGTGCAGCAGGCTTCTTCTTCAACCTCGGCTGAGGTACTGTTGTCTTTCTTATATAGTGTTAAATCTTGACAGTTTCATTCCGTAATGTCGATTTTCTGTTTTCTAATTCAAGTATGGTTATTATTTTATGTTTACTAGTTCTCTTTAGTATTAAGATGGGCACTAGTGGTATATTGCTGCGAATGACATATTTTCTGATTTTCTCTGGTGGGATATGATAACCACTTTAAATTGTATGTTTTTTTGTAGTTGCAATTGTTATATCAATGATACAAAAGCATCTTTTATGACTCTTCACTTAATTACTTGGATGAGTTTGGTGAGGTTTTACACTAATTCCCAGAATCCTCTAAGGGGCCTTCAAACTTTCTGAGTGTCGTGTCCTCACACATATGATCTCTTTTTCCTGAAAGTATTGGCATCGGAAAAATATTAGAGGGTTCTGCGTGCCCATGTAGGTGAACTAAGTCTTAAGATAACAGTCTTGTTGAATGAGAGATGATGTAGATTGTTTGTTTATCAGTCACTCTTGTTTTGCCTCTCCTTCGTTTCGAATTCATCGGCCATAGTAAATCCATATAATTGAAATAAATCCAATAATTCCTTACCAAATATTAGGGTTACCGTAAAGCTAAACTTGTGTTTGTGATCATAGCAGCACCTTTTGCTATATTTTCACGTCCTTTATGCCTAAGATTTATATTATACTTATCTTTTAATTTTACCTATTTAGGTGCAATTATTGTTAATTAATTTTTATATTGCAGAAGAAGCAAGATCTTTCAAATGCACAAGCTGGATTGAAAACATCTGATGATGAACTGACTTGTAGCGTTTGCTTGGAGCAAGTTAATGCTGGAGAACTCATTCGTAGCCTGCCATGCTTGCATCAGGTTGGCTTTTACAGCTCTGACTAAAAACACTTGTTTCTCTGTAATTGTGCCCACATGTGTTTTTTTTGGATTGCTCTATTTGTGATTATCCACCTAATCCTGTTTTGCTTATAGCTGGGCACCATCTCATACTTTCCCTTTCAGTTTCATGTGAATTGCATAGATCCATGGCTTCGGCAGCAAGGTACGTGCCCGGTTTGCAAGTTTAGAGCCGGATCACATGTGGCTCGAGGAGAAGATGATGCTTCAGATATGGTCTAACTTTTGCAGTTTCAGAAGATATATTTGTTAATCTCCATACAGAGTATATATATATATATACTAGCAGAATTGAGAATTGAGTTATTGCTAACTAAATTACTTAGATGATATATATGTCGTGGAGATATTTCTATATATCATACACAGCATCAACTATATCTACACTGGCCAATGGCTTATAATAGGGTTAGGTGTAGATTTGAACAGCTATTTGCCTTTGGGAACATGAGTTTTATACTAGCACTTGTAAAAGTAAAAGTCATCTTGTGATGGTCCAAATATATCATCAATTACCATATTTGGAAACTACTCTTTTGAGATACCCGATCAGGTTGACTTGTTATATTTTTTTGAATAAATTTACATAACCATAATATGAAATAATATTCTTTTACCAAGTTGACATGTCATACTTTTTGAATAAAATAGTATAGTTACAATGTGAAATATTATTCTTGTACATTTGTTTGAAAAGTACAATATATTTTCAATATAAATGTATACATATTAATTAAAAAATATATGTTATATATCATTTAGATGTCTTAAGATTAGTCTTCGACGTTTTAATGACCAATATATCAATGCGAACATTAGGTAATAGCACCTAATCCAAGTACCAACCATCTTAACTGATCATATACAACTTTTTCCAAACTTACAGCAAAATAGTAAATGAGTATAACTATAAAGTTAAACAAAGCCCGAAAAAAATATATGCCCATAACAATTCATTAAAGAACAATCACTGCAAATAAAACCTATATACCCCGCTATCATATTCGCCCGTTAAGACTTGGAAAAGATGTCACAACACAATACCCGCAAAGCTTAAGATATGCTAAAAGATACCATCAATACATTTGTTTTCGTAAAAAAAAAAGCCAAAAGTCAGATATAAGAATATCCCTATTACAATGTTTCATCCTCTTAGCTCAACTCCACAAAGAGGCTGGCCTGAGGATGTAATCCCGCTTCCTTGAGGGATAACGAGAGCTTGTCTTCACCATACAAAGTGCGGGGAAAGTTGGAAATGAGGCTGTAGCCATTAACATCCAAGCAACCTAATGAGTCCACATAGTCGTACAGAGATTGTATCTTTGCCGTCAAGTGAAACCTTCTTTCCTTGCGCAATCCAGAAGGGAAACGAATCACTACCTGAAAAAGCCATAAGATCGAATTAAAAATGTACATAGTAGCAAAAAGCAAGTCTATCTGAGATAGCACAGAACATTTTCTTTATTTCAAATTTTAGGTGTCCGAATGTGTGGATTCTGAAAGAGGATGGAATATGGAGAGGGCTTAAAACTTAAAAAGATTCTAATCTGGATCGAAAAAGGGTCTTTACGGATCTTCTGAAAACCTTTAGCAAGACGAAGCATTCTTGTTCAAACTAACAATTCTGAATCTACCAAATATGCATATTAGATATTTGAAGAAATGACAATGTTAAGAACCCCATATCTCACCAGATTCATTTATTTCATGAAGGATTATTTCAAGCAATATCCACTTTATGCATCACTTCTTCAAAAAAAGACTTCAATGGACTATGTCATACTCAACTCAAAAACGAAACATTAAACGGATGAACAGTGAAGAATGAAGATGATGCCCTCCTAAAACATTTAACAAGACACTACTATTAACACATTATTTTAACACATCAAACAAAGAACTCTTGTATTCATGCATAGTTTCCAAAGAAAATCAATACACACACACCCGCAGTACTCTATGAAAAGCCTAGCGACAAATTTTCATAAGTATAAAAGCAAAAAACTCAAGAAGAGAGAGAGGCGTCTTCCACAATCTTCTCATTTACACCCTAGCCAAAAACACAAACAGAATGCAGGCAACCAATATCGCATCTGCTGTCGTAATTAAAAACATCCTTACCAAAATAACGAGTTAACACATTAGGTAGTGGAAAAGTAACTTCAGAATTTGATATCACTGATACCCAACAAAAATTAATTAATCTGGAACTTACTTGAGTAACGTCAGGCCCTTTCTCAGGCTCAGCACCAAGTGATTGCGCTTTCTCCTCACGCATCTTAGTCAATGCAGCTTCTCTCTCAGCAGCCTCTCTTGCAACACGTTCACGAATCTCTTCCTCTTCCTTCCTTTTCCTTTCGGCTTCAGCAGCTTCACGTTCCAATCTTTCTTCTTCCTCCTTTCTCTGCCGCTCCCTAGCCTGTTTACCACAAGACGAGAACATTAAGACAAATTAAGAAAACTAAATTAATTAAGTGCATATAAATTTAAAACTGAAAATATTATCAAAATTGCATACTCGATCAGCCTCGAGAGCTGCTTGATAGGCAGCATCCTGCTCCTCCCTCAGGCGCATATTGTTCCTTCTCTCTTCGGCTTCGACCCTTGCTGAAACAAGAACAGGAGCACTTTCCTCAATCACTCTCTGCAATATTGACAACAATTCTTCAGCAGATTTTGGTCCCTCAACCTGCAAGAAAATCAACACAGTATGATTACAATAGCACTGGAATATAGCCCAACTTTTGTTATGACATAAAAAAGAGAAACAACAAAAATAAGATTTATGCATGAATATCAACACAGTTTGATTAAAATAACACAAAATAATTCACAGCTTTCCCATACTTAAAAAACAGAAGGCAGAAAGTATAAAATGATCAAGAATAGTTCCTCCCTGAACGACAATCATCCAAGTACAGCACAACAATATAGTTGTATGAAGAAGTGCAAATGTGAACAAAGAAAAGAACGTGCCAGACAACAACATACCAAACTACAGTACTACATTTTACGTGTACTTTATTGTCACAAAACATTAACATTTGCTCTGGACCTCACTATCAGGATAATAAGCTTACAGTTAAGCAAATTCTTAATTAGAACCCTTAACCTTAACAACAGAATGACCACCTGAAGGAAGTCTTGCCAAACAAATGTGTCAGTTTGCCCACTGAACTAGGATCAGTAAAGAAAAAAATTAGCAGTGCCCATAATAGAGGATTGAAACTGAAAAGAGTCCCTCACTGGAAGAAAAAAATCCCCTCAATCCAACCTCTTATCTATCTTGAATAGGATACCAAATTGGGATGTGTTACTATTAATGAATGATGGGAAATAATACGAGGAAGCAGAAGCCACCACTATAACAATCTTACATCTCACACCCATCAAAATATATCTGAACCTTTTCCAACCCATCTTGTGGAAGACCTCAAGGTCTAAACTATGCACGAGTGACATAATCACAAGGCACACACAATATGGAAATCTTGATATCTAAAAATCTTGAACCACTAAAGTTTCACGTATAGCAGTACACCAAACAATGAGTTAAAATCGAGCCATAAATGTACTTCAGCATTTCACCTGCTGCAGCAATGCGATCCTCTGGTTGGTTGCCGCCATAACAACTGCACAGAACGGGAACCTGGAAGCCTTCAGAGTATTACTCATCTTGAACCCTTCACTGGCCTTCACACTACCTCCCCACACCACAAAATGCTCGTTCAAGAACGCTGCCAGCATCTCATTGCACAGAGTCCCCTCGCAGAAGAGAGGAGTATCAGCATGTTCGGGTGAGTGCAAGTAAACATACAGCAGCTTGTACTCACGTCGGGACCTCTGCAAGGCATCCATGAAACCCTCGCCCACGAAATTCGGCCTAACCCTTCCATAGTCCCTCTCGAAACCCAAAACGAAATCCATGGCCTCCGAGGCCGACTGGGACACCGATACCAGAGGCATCGACCCACCCCGCGAGGAGCCGTTCAGCCCCATCATGCCAAACGAATAAGACAGGACGCCGCTCGCAGCCCACACGCCGAACCCGATCGCGCCAGAAACTAAACCTAGGCTAGTGGAGATGATCGAGAATGGGAGTGTGATTATTTTCCAAACGAGACCCGGAGATTGATTGTTGTTTCCTGTAGGGACTAGGACAAGGCCAACGTCTTCGGGTTCTTGATTTGTCCGGCCGGCGGCAGCGGCGGCGGAGGAAGAGGAGGCGGAGGGGCCGGTGGCGACGGTGGATGTGATAGATGAGATGGCCGATTCGAGGTCCCAACTGTGGGCGGAGAGAATTTCCGTGCACAAATCTGCGTCGTTGATGCCCGTGACGGCTTGAAAGGACGTCAACTTTTCCGCTACGTCCCCCATTTTTTCTTGGATTCTTGCAGTGTCTGATGGGCAACTCAATTGACGCGCTGAGAGAAGCTGGGGACTGAGAAGTTAGCCTACTAGGGTTTAGTTGGAGAATTCGAACGCTGAGAGAGAACTGTGGTAAATTTCAGTTCCGATTGGACTATCGGAGGAAGAATGTGATGAAATGGGAGGTTTTAATAATGGCCTACCGGGGGGACGGGCGTTGATCTGTTTGAATGAAATAGTCTCAATTTTCAGTGACAAATTAATAATAATAATAATAATAATAATAATAATAATATATAAATAATGGATGTTCGGTTTCATTTTATACGTGATATAGTGTCTACTTGGATAATTTTTTAAAAATTGCTTCTGAATTTAATCTCGTTGATATGGGAACTAATAAGTGGTTACTGTCTAAAAGTTCAGATTATTTTTTAACACTTTGAACTTTGATACTTGCTATTGATATGTGCTATGTGAACTTCGTGTGAGGTAGCCGACTTTGTGTCGGCTATGTATTTGCCCTAACTTTGTGTTTGCGTGCAGGTATAGTAAGGTAAGGTGATAAAACCCTTGTCAGCCCGAGTCTCTTGAACCGACTTTGGGCCAAGGTGAAGATTGTTTATGTTTGAAGCCCAAATAATATGTTTATCGATTGCTTAAATATTTATCACAGCCCCAATATCATTTGGCCGGAGCCCGATTTTCGGCAGGCCACTTTATCTATGTGACCTTGGTCGTTCGGCTAACCCAATTTATATCATAGGTTCTTGATACATCTAATCGTCCTCATATTGAATTAATTAAATGATTTCTCGATTTAAGCGTGTTATCCTTGAGCATGGACTATGCTAATCTTCTCTGTATCGATTTATACGTGTTATATCACACTTTTAAACTGTTAATTATATGTGAGTGTTAATTAAAGATTCGGTCAACTATCTCCTACTCCTAACAACCAAATTAATTAATCTCTCAACAAATATGCTAACCTCTCTATCTACTCGGATTTAATTAAGCCAACAACCTATTAGTTGTTCTTTTTCATCTCTATAAATTGGAAGCAGACCATTTGATGAAAGACACAGAAAAGGAGAGAAGAAACACGGCAGAGAAAGAAAGAAAAGAAAGGGAAGAAAGGAGAAGAAAAAGAATGGAAAAATTATTCCTAAATAATATTGGAGGGACAAAAATATCAGAGAGAAAAATATAGAAATATTTATTTGTTATCAAAATAACAAAAGAGTGATATTTTTTCCTATTTTAAGTGCTCAATTATTGACCCCGTTCCAGTTCGCCGGAGCTCTTAAATCTGGTGTGCTACAGATTTAGAGACGTTTGCCGTTGTATCTTTAGGGAAGTTACGCCTAAACCATTAGCTGCCACACGGGGCGTATTCTTCTTGCGGAAAGAGTTTTACTCGCCTCGATTAAAATCTTTCCATTTTGTTTTATTTTTTAAGTTTTAATTTATTTTTCAGTGTAATTTATTTTTCAGTTCGATTGTAATTTTCTATTTTTTAGATTATTTGTAAGAACTGAAAAATACATATCAGTTCGTAGGATTCCCGTGTATTTTTATACCCGAGTTTTAACATAAACTACGTATATTTTTCATATTGATAAACGTGGAACAAATCACAAATGGCATTTCAACAAAATACATACTCACTATCCATCAATATATCTATCATAAATTAAGCCCGAATTCTAAAGGTTGATTGTTGGAAACATGGGTAAAATTTGCATTCATCTACCTCTCTCTCCATCTTAATAACGGGGAGTTGCTCACTTCCTGCCTTGCCACGTGGTTAAGCCACTACTTCCTATACATTTTGCTTGATAAGAAAATAAAAAATGTGTTGTTTGGGCCAAACATTTTTATTTAGTGGGCTGCTTTTCCAACTCATTTTTAAGAAGTTGATGGCCAAAACACATAACTACTCAACTAATAAAAATGAGTTCTATAATTCGGAGTTGATCCTCTAATTTTGGGTTGTGTTATTTGGGCTAATTTTTTTTATTGGGTTGAGTATGTACTTTTTCAACTTATTTTTATTAGAAGGAGTTGATCCCTTAGTTTTAGACACTTTACTTTCCTATGTGTACTTTTGGGATGTTTTATTTTTAATGTTTAATATTTTATATTTGTTGCTAGATATTTTTTTATTTTCTAGAAAAATATCCCACCAATTACAAACGCGAATTACTTTGGATATGAGGAACCACTTTCTCTTTGCATACCTATATTCCTATTCATTTTTTGTCTTTCTCCGCTTCCTCTCATCTCATGTGAATTGGTGTATCATAATCATGATTTATTTATTTGCAAGTATGTTATCCATTTTGAAATGGAAAACGTGTCGGCCTAAGGAAATTGTTATAAGTCATTGTCTGTCAATGATGAGATGTTATTATAAAATTTTAACACACTTGGGCAAATATCTTTATCCATTACAAAATAGGTTAGGAGCTCGTACATGCTGAAAATTGAGCTACTTGGCGACCATTTATTGTCAAACTATATACAAGCAAAACAAATAGTTTGTGAACCAAATAATAAGCTTTGACGACAAATCGGTCATCACATAAATAATATTTGACTAATTATGTTTTATTTTGAAAACTAAAAGTTGTGTTTTAGCATTCCTGTTTAGGATCATTTATTGCCGTATAATTTGTGTATTTTACCAATGCTTTTAGGTGCGTTTCTGAGTATAATTTCTTTCTCGATAGTCTTTTGGTGCAATTTTGGATCTATTTGTTTAAACTTTGGGAGTATCCGCTTTCTTGTATGACTTGAACGTGTTATAGTTCATAGTTTGATAAATCTGTGTGTGTTTAAGGTTTGGGTTGGGGGTGGATATTTTGGTACACTGATTAAGTGATTCTGCGCCTTGAATATATGAGAACTTCCTTCTATTTTATTGGCCAGAAAAATGCTTATATGGATGGAATGCGTGCTATCCCCTTTAAAGGGCTTGTTCGTATGGGAAGGGTAAGTACATAATTCTCCTTTTCTTTTCATGTTTTATTCCTCCATCTTTCTCATTCTCTACCAAATCGTGAAGCCTGATAAATTCTATAACAGGAGATAGTGGTGCTAATACTGTATATGTAGAATTTAGTTTATTCTCACTATCTTTCTCAGGTGAAGAATGGCTACTTCATTTTCAATGGCAGATCTTCAAATGTTATTGAAGATGTACCCCTGTCTGTTTTTCATTAGGATGGATCTCTGCTTTTGTTGCTCTCAGATTTGTCATTATCGTTATTTGTTGTCTAATATTATTTATCACCAATTAGTAATTCCTCAATCAAATTGTCTTTCATGAAGGAGCTGTATTTGAAAAGGTTCACTTTCTAAAAATTTACTTTGAACCGAAAAATTTGCTTCTGATTTTGTTTCCTCGCTTTTGTGAAGGTTAATCAATCTTCTGGAAGGGTATACATTTTGAAGTTTCATACAGATAGTAGAAAGTTCTTTTGGATGCAGATTATGACATGAGTTGGGTTATCTTTTTTGCACTATTAACTAGAGAAATTATCCAAAATTGGTGTATTTTATTGCATCAATTGTTTCTAGGAGCCCAAACCTGAAAATGACACAGAGCTATCTAAGTCTGTCAATTTCCACCGGAATCAACCTCTAGGTACAGCTGTCTTTTGTGTGTGCTAAGGAAATTTGTTAAGTTTCTAGGGTAATTTTTCTTATTTCCTGTCTAGGTTTTAAATATTTAGGCTTCAGTAGTACTTATTGTTTTTAATTTCTTTTTTTATTATTATTGATGTCAATTAAAGTTTCCTGAAGAAGACGGACTCGACGCTTCAATTACTGTAGAAAGCTCAAAAGATAAAGTTGATGGGTAGATAGCTAATGCAAGAACATCAAACAAATCAAGTTGGTTGGTCACATGTGAGAACATTAAATACTAACACTTAGTGTCGTGATTGTTTCTTGAAACGAACAAACCTTAAATATTTTCTTACAGTTGCAAGGTATTTAGAACTTTTGATTCCTACTTTTCTATGTGATATGACAAAACAAATGATCATGAATTGTTCTTGTCATGTGTATCCAGGGATGCATGGAGAGGTTTGTTTCAATTCAGTGCCGTCTTACGTAATTAAAGAAGAGCTTATTTATGTGAATGTCAAACAATACTATGTGATTTTGAAGCGTAGTTTTCTGCGTGCAAAGGTGGAAATGGAGATTGGAGCTTCAAGAGCTATAAAGGTTTGGCCCCATAAAGCATATTTGTAATTTCTATTATATGTACCAAAAACTTCAGAAGTAGTTTTTGTGATTATTCATTTTACTTGATGGAATGTTTTTTCAACTTTCTTTAGAATTACACATTTAAGTTATTCATGCATGAGATTTTCTATGCTTTGAAAATTTAATCAGGGTGTTTGATAGATTCATTTATCTCAGTTTATCATTAGCCACATCTTCACAAATCTCGGCATAAGCATCCCATTTTGTTAAGACAAAGCTTGCAACACAATTCGTGATCAAGAAGACAACAACAATGGCTCGAGTGGCGCTGCATTTTCATGTAGCCACGTCGCCCTTAATCGAAAGGACGTGTTGTGACATGTGAACATCAAGATTATCTCGAGAATAATTAACGTGGGCCTGATGTACTGTGCACGGTGATAGCCTTCTAGTCTTATAAGAAAACCACTTATGACGTTTATTTGCCGACAAGTGGCATAGCTCTTTGCTCTTTATTTGAGTCAAAATGATGCCGTTTGGGCTTTTATTTTTAACTGTTTATTGCTTCTTTTGCCAATTCAAGAGGCAGACTGACGTGCACGTGTGCATTTGAGGGCACTTTTTGTATTTTCGACGACAGCGGTTACTTGTTTTGAGAAAANGAAAAAAAAAAAAAAAATCCTTCAACTGATTTGTTCAGAGGCTGATTTTTGGTCCCGAATCATGGATTATCGTCTTGAGTTGCTTCAGACGGCGTCCGTGTTCTATTCGATCACCTCTGTTCAGTGTGTGCCATTGCTTTTGGTTTTACTCTCCACTGTTTTTTAGGTTGGGATTCTCTTTGTCGTTTATTTTCGTTTTAATTTTATTTCGAACTGATTGTTGAATATGCCCATTTGTTGTTGTAACTTGATGTTTATTTTTAAATTCTTTATGTATTTCTTCTTGAAAGGAAGAAAAATCATCAATTGTGCGAATGGGGCTTTCTTCTGGTGCTATTTGTGGGATTGCTATTTGTTGTTTTATTTTGGGTATGGCTCTTTTGTAGTGATTCCTTAGGGTATGGGTGATCTATCAGTCTATGTGCTGATTTTCAGCCGTGAATTCTGAGGATGGGAAGCAAAAATCTTTTGACTTTTACTGTGAGAGCAGTTCGGTGGTTTTTAATTTTTTTTCCTTATTATTATTTTTTTATTTCCTGCAATGTATTGTTTGTCCTTAAATTTCTCTCTTTTCATACCCTCACTCCAATTTTTTCTCTTAATTTCTTACGAAATCCTAATTTCATCGCCCCGATTTCGGCCCTCTCTCAGGCTCAACTATCGGCTGCGCAACTGAAGTTTCAAAGGAAGGAGACAGCGACTGGAGCCTGAAATCAGCGGCATAAATACGCAGGTCTCATGGTCACCGGCATGTTCAACCCCCTCTGTTTGTAGAAGAACGCCCTCAGGTTTATAGAGAAGCCCGTTGAGTAGGAGCCCAAGGATGAGGCCTCATATGTCTGAGGACGAGCGACTTGCCTACACCCAGAAGTATGAAGAGGTAGTTCTCTTCACTCTGCTATCTCGATTTTTCCCAATTGTTTTATTTTGGAGTTTTTGAGGTTTTTTGTGGTGACTTTTGATTTGTCTTGCTGCGACTGGGGGTGAAAATTGAAATGTGAACTTCTTCTCTCACTTTTAGTAGAGTTTTTGAAAAATTATTACAAAATTCAGATAGATATAAATAATTGACGGAGGATTCCGTTGGGCCGACCGACCGAAGACAAATGGCGGCCCCTCTTTCTGAATTAACCCTGTTGAGGTTAATCTTTAAGCTCATAATTCTACGCGACCTTTTGTGATAATTAACCTAGCAGACTTACATGAATCGGTTTTGCTATTAATTTTTATTTGCTAGGTTTGTAATCTTGTATGGATTGATTTTGGTGGTATTTTTCATTTTTTTCTTCTTTTGTTATCATCAATATCAGAAGGATCATCAATATCAGATTTTAGGTTTACTGACTTTAAGCCTAAATGTTTCCTTAAACCCTTTTTTTTTGGATTGCTAGGATATGTGAGTAAGATACTGTTGTTGATTTTGAAACTTGTACTTGTCGTTTGAGTGCTGGACTGAGTGGATGTCAAGTTGATGTCTAGGGATTGTCATACTGTTACCAAAAGGGCCTTTTTAAATGTTCTTTGTTTTCGATTAATTTAAGCAAGTTACGTGAAATTTGTTGACCGAGTTTTTCATGCAAAAACATTGAGTTTTTCCTTATGCAACCAGATGTTTTTATTGTTGATGGTCTGCCTTGCCATATGTGGAAGTACATGTAGGCGAATTACCTTATTTCATGCTGATGGGATTTTGATAGGGTGCAAAGAAGAATAAATTATGTGACCGACAACCTTTGAGAGTAGTAAAAATTTACGGATTGCATGTATAAATGGAACATTGCTTTTAGACATCTGTAGGGTCAAGTTTTGTTGGAGGAACAATTCGTTGTTTCGTTCTCATAGCCTAATTTTTTATATAGTATTTTGAAGGCTGGGGAAATGGAGGCCATACTGCAAGCGCGCAATTATCAAGTACCTGCATGCGAAATAATTGATGTTCTTGCCCATAGGTTCAGGTAAGCAGATTACATATTGCTGGAAATCCAGTATCTTGAGTATTTGTGTATCTTCCTTAAGTAGATGGACTTCTCTTTCAGCCGGAACATGTTGTACATCGTACCCTGCCGGCGACAAGCGACGAAGACGACTGATATCGGCGACGTTCATTTTTGGGGCACCGCAGAACTCCTCTTTGTCGTCACCTTCACAGATCCTCCACTGGGCGGTAGGCGCTCCTCGTTGCCAATCGCGCCGCGACCTGGCAATCTTCCCCAATGGCGGTGCGCAAGGGCAAGCCTTGTCGCAGGCGTATATGTAGGTCAAGAGCCGAGCCGATAAGAATCAGGGTTCTTATATCCTGGGAGGCCAATGTGGCAACCAGATTGAGTCCAAGTTCTGGGATAATTACAATTGACTTCAAGGTTCGAACGATTTTTCGTATGTCTATGTTACTGTTGATTTTTTGGCATGTTTATACTTTATATGTATTTTTGTGGTATGTGATTGAAATTTTAGGGATTTAATTTTCTGCTCGATTAGCTTAGATTTGGGGTTGATGGCATGTGATGAATGATTCCAAATGATATTGTATGTCTGCGGATGTGCATTTTTGGAATTGGTGAGTCAAATTTTGGATATCTGTTTCTGAAATTGGACCAATATAATTGTCTTGTATGTTGATCGGATTTTATTGATTCACTTTCTCGTCAATAGTTGTATCCTTGTTTCTTGGTAATATGAACTTTCTAAAGTTGTTCTTCGTGCAAGGCACGATGCCTTCTTCCAGCGTAAGGAGGGGTATAAGAATTTTGTCTGCAACTGGACCTTGGGAAAGGGCTGATCCAACGAGAATTCGTGTTCCTGAGTTGGAAGAATCAACCAATGATCCACTTCCTCGTTCGGTAATGAGTTAACCCAATAACTTCCAAAATATTTTCATCATCTCAACAATATTTAATTTGGGCAAGGGCTATTTATTTTGGGTCACAGGTATGTGGAATAGGGAAAAGGTATATTGCAGCCCCATCACTTCATTGATGAGTTAGACAACATCAACTTTGATGACTCCTCACGGACAAAGCTCAGTGATGGCCCTTTTGGTGAAGTCTTAAAGTTTGTTCAGGTAATTAATTCTTTTTGTTAGATAGATCTTAGACAGTAATACATTTTCAATTGATATGCAATTATGCATACCTTCAAATTAAAATATCACAGTATAAAAAAGATATATCCAAAAGTATGACACATATTTTTGTTAAATATAATTATGCCGCCAAGAGTTAGGCCGTATCATTCACAAATTTGTGTTAATTAACAGTAGGAGGCAAATATATCAGTTAGCCAGTTTCAGCATACGTGCATACTTCAACAAGTATGAAATTTTTCATAGCATGCTATGTATTTTTGTTACTAAAAAGGTATAATAGGGCTACTGCTAGGTTAGACTGAATTTGTTTATTTTAGTTTTTTTTCATTTCTTTAGCTTTTTCTATGTGAGTTAATAATTAAATTGTGGATTTCATATAGATGGAGTCCTTTTCTTAAGTTTATTTCATTTTATGGGTATTGAGTTGGTGTTTTAATATGCTAAATTTTATCCTAATAGCTTGTTTTTGTCATATTTGTTGCGAACTAGCTACATACTGCTGATTGAAAAAAAATGTGTTTAATTAGTTTGATCATTTTCTCATTTCAATTATGATGTTAATTTGGCAGGAAGCAATAATTTTACCGCCTTTTGTTGCGGTGGCCATATGGCCGAGACCTTGTCTTTGGGAGTTTCTTAGTGTCAATGTATACATACTCAGCGTTGAGGAGTTGACGGTGCCTGAATATCTATGTTTCAAAGGAGAACGTGTCGACGGCCAGTGAGAGATTCTACTAATAGTTTTTAACTATGAGGGAGTATTTGCTTGATTCTCACATTTTTGTCTTTTCTTTACCTGCTTTGTGTTGTAAGCATGAGGACCATTTTGTGCTCGACACCCCGTTGTTCTCAGACATTCTTCATGCTCCCGACCCGTCTGCTCTAGAGACGTTCCATGGTGTACTGCCTATGGTGTTTAATTTTGTTATTTATCAGTGCACATATATTTTGGCAAGGTGAATGTACTTGGTTTGCCCGATACTGGCGGTCAGGTGATCATTTCCAAATAATTGATGATAATTGAAAACTTTTCAGGCTCCCTCTTAACTTTTCAGTATAAATAAACATAAAGGAAAAAAAATTATCTTAAAGTTTATGGCCAACTTTTACTAACCTCGTACACTATCAAATTCAGAAAGGAAATATATGATCATTGGTTGACCTATCCTTTGTTGTGCAGATTGTATTCTGGACCAAGTGGGTGCCTTGGAAAACGAGATGTTACAAAAGATAAAGAAGCAAGGACTGCTAACAACTCCTCATATTCTTATAGTATGCTAAATATAATAGCATAATCATAGCACAAAATCAACCAAATTTTATAAATTAAAGTTCGCATAATCAATCAAACTAAAACATCCCAAACAAGTATTAAAGAATGTCAGATTCACTCGACCCCCCATTGCCATCCAAAATATTTGCAGTGAAAAAAACAAAAGTATCTAAAGCTAACACTCCACCATAGGGTTGATTATCCCAGTTGATTATAAATCCATGATATAACTTGAATTTGTATTTAAGCTGATGAAGCATTAAACCCAAAATGTTTAATGCCCATCAGTGCACATACGCAGCAAATCTTACAGGTTATATTATTTCTTGAAGAAGTACCATAGCAAAGCTAGTTGATGCCAGCTTGTGAGTAATAATAAATAGCAAACTTACTCCGATCATATCGCTCACATCGTTAGCTTTTCATCATTTCGGCCCGACTACGACTGGAGAATTTGCGCTCTTCGTCTGCATCCAGAACCTTTAATAATGTCCATTATCAAAGCCAGTCACTTATTTGGATTAGCATACCAAAATAATAATTAAAAAACATAATTTTTGCAACAATAGAACTCTGAAAGCCTGTAACAGGATAAGGAATTCATAGAAGATACCTACAAATCATAATCGGAGCTCAGTCTTGAAAAGCATATGCATCAAGTTAATATAACGAAATAGCAAAAAGAAAATGCATATTTCTGTGCACTCCAGATGAAAGAACAAAGGATATATTAGCTGGAATTGAATTGATTTTGTTCTAAAAAGTAAAAAAAATATTAGGGCTTTTAAATGACAAAATGTTAATAGTACCTGAGTCCGTGTTGAAAAGCTGCCCGATCTCGTCGAGATTCCTCGTGTAGAACCTTGGCATCAAAAGGGTCTTTCTGATTGCTTGTTTCTGGCTTTTTTCTGGCAGTAGCCGGCGATCTCCTTTGTGAGCCAGCAGTCTTAATCAGCACCACTCGCTGCTCAGACGGTCACATAACTGAGATACCACCTCCGTCGGTCCTAGCTGCCGACCGCTTGGTGAAGTAAGTTGCTGGTTGCTTCCGCTCACAGAAGCAGTCCGCCAATCTCCGCCACCGGATAAGTCAGCGAGAAAGAAGGGTGGATCTGACTCAAATACTACCCAAAAATTAGAAAAACGTCACCTTTGTGCTCATAACTACATGCCAGAACAGAATAATTGTAATTAATCTAAACAGAATGGAATGAGTTCCCAGATTCATCTTAATTTTGGCATCAAGGCTGCAGTTGTGAAAGCTAATCATTGCAACTGGGACATCTTTATTGCATCCATCACTGCAAGATAACTGCACTTCGCATAAGCACAATAAAATGATAAAAAATACATGGGGTGGGGATGCTAACTATGAAAAAGTAAGGTAAGATGACACCAAACATAAATCCAATATCAATCAACCCATCTATTATGATTTTTTTTTCTTTCTTTTATCTAAAGAATAGAAAAATAATAGCAAGTTTCCAATTTCTTTAGATTCACACAGAAACTTTTGTATGCATATGTAGACAACAACAAATCTGAAATTTGTAACGAAAAAATAAAGGGAAAAATTTATTAAAAAGGGTGAAAGAAAGAGAAATATACGCACTTGAGTATATCTAAAAGTAGAAATAGGCGCAGAGAAAAGAGGAAGAGGAGACGGAGTTCAAGGTAGTACTGGACAACATCGCGTCAAATGCGGGGTCGCCGAAAATCACGCATCTGCCGCCCCCAGCGTCCTGTGCCAGTAATTCTTCAATTCGGCGAAGAGCCGCGCCGCCGCCGTGGATAGATCCTTCATATCCAGTCCGCCCGCGAGGTTTTCGATGGAGAGGAGGTCGGATTTTCCTCCGGCGAGCGGAGGTCCGAAGAAGGAGGTGTCGGTTGAGTCTGCGGCTTAGGGCTTCGAAGAGGCAGTTTGCGCCTACACTTACGAAGGGCGTGGTGGAAGAGAGAGTTTGAGTAGAGAAAATGAAGGGCAGCGTTTGTTTTGTGTCTGAAATCGTGGTGGGATGTGATGCTTGCGTGTTTGGCGAATGCTTGTTAAGTAGAAAGAAATACAGAAACGTGACAGCCGAAAAACCAGGCCAAAGTAGAAAGCAAAAAGGCGTCTCTGCAAAAGTCAGAGAGTAAGTTACGAAAAAAACACAAAGAAATTTATTGGAACATACGGGTGGGCACGGTCCGAGACGGTGCGGGATTTGACCTATCCCGGTACCTGTCCCCTTTTTTTGAACCGGTCCGGGAACGGTCCGGGATGAGACACCGTCCCAAATGGATAGGGAAATTCGGTTTTTTTGCCCACCCCTATTGGAACACAAAAAAAAACAAAAACAAGGGTAAATAAGGCATAAAAAATGGCCCAAGAAAAAACGTCCACAAGGAACGAAAAAAAAAAAAGGTGAACCCAATGGCATAAAAGTAATAAGGTGTGAGAATTGTGGACACGTGTCGACCAGCGAAAGCGCCGAAAATGGACACTTGTCAACGCCACAAATGGCCTCACTCCTTCATATATAGATAAGATAGATATAATTGCTAGCTAAGCAATAAATTTACCTAATAAATAACACCTTATAAATTTTACCTATGTGGCAAATCATTAATAAAACCTAATAAATTTTATTTGTGGCATTAATACACTCATTAATGAGAAAATATTTCATTACATTTTTTTTGGGTTAATTAAGACAAAAACCATTATATTTTATGTTAATTGATTAATAATTATATTTTTTATTGAATAATATAACAGTTAATAGTAATTATATTTTATACTAAATAATATATAAGTTACATAAAATTATATTTTACACTAAAATCAATATTTTTTTATATGATGAAGATGTTTATTAATAAATTAATTTTTTTTTTATGTCATACTAAAATTTCTTAAAATCACATAAGCAATTGTTATAATAAATGTAATATTTTTCAGCTAATTAATTGGTCATGATCACTCAAAATTATAAAAAGTATATATTTATTACATTTATGCAATCAATATAGTGATTCGTATACAATCAAATCGTGTGTACTATTTATTTTGATCAAATTTTAAAATATAATACTATTATATAATTTATAATTTAATATTATATACATAAATATAACTTATAATACTATATGTTTGAAATATAATACAATTATATAACTTATAAGTTTTATATTATATACATAAATATAACTTATAATATTTAATTTTATTTACATTGTCGAATACTAGTATATAAATAAACTGGCTAACTATACAATTCTCTACCTACGGACTTTAAATTCATGGCCATGAGATGTTCCGGTAAGGATTAAACCAATAGAGCGGAGGGGCAACCCGGCATTATTGATCACAAATACCACCTCCCGTAAAATTACCTGCAGAACAAAGATTTTTTAATAAGGGGTTAATGGGTCAATGATTAAGCATCCAATTCCAAACTGACCAACTTAGTTGGATGGATCCCTAATCCTAAAACTGAAATGTAATGGATCCCTAATCCTAAAACTGAAATGTAGTCAAGCAACTTGATCTGAGCAAGCAACTATATCATAGGCTACTATAAGTCTACGCACATATAAGATCAATCAACTAATACAGAGCAAGTCTACGCACATATAAGATCAATCATACAGAGCATAGTTCATGAATAATCATTCATTGAAAAGAGTTCCAGATAATCACACTCTCGCCCCACAAAATTTCGACTATAACAACATGCCCACGTTTTTTAACTCACATTTTTTTACTTGAGTGTTTATCTAGCATTTCTAGGCAAAGGCTGGACTGAAACACGAAAAATAGATTAGAGACTGGACTGAAACACGAAAAAGACAGAACTTCCCCTAAACATTACCTGCCCCTGGTCTTGGCCCCTCTCTATACGGTAAAGGTTTACCTCACACACTGCATCCCGAACATTAGCATACGCGGTTACAAAAGCCTGGCGGTCATAAGTGATCCCACTATTCACAAAACCCGGAAATGGCAGTCTCTCCAATTCGGTAATCGCTTTCTGCACTGCACCAGCTCCATATATGGGACAAATAGGAAACCCATTGGCCATCCATGACTGTAAAACTCACAAATCCAAAATTTGATGTCCTGTATGAGTTTGTACGCGCCAGTCTTACCCTTCAGATACCGGACATTAAGATTCGGGTAGTAGTATCGCAAATCACTTTGCGTCTGCTGGTCCAATTGACGGTAGATGTGCAGCACTTCAGTGTCGCTGAATCTCACACGGTAAGTGCCTTGTGCGGCGACAGGATCCAAAGCGTTATGGATAGTAAGACAGTCTGCGAAGCGTGCTGGGGCGAAATGACGTCAACCACGAACACCATTGCTTTTGCGTAAACACTCATCGTTTTTTGGATGTCATGACCCCTGATTACTGAACATGTCAGGTGTAGGCGTCGAGAAGGTCGAGGCCCGAACTGCAAGGATAAAATATAAACACGGAGTTCAGTTAGTTTTTGTAAAAAAACCGACAATAACCTCAGAGATTCAATTAAAGTCCACTCACGATTACAACATATATCTAACAATCTTAGAGCATGATCTGCCTAGGCTACATAGTCCCTCATCCATAATGGTGGTTTCCTACAACACGGTTAGATGTTGAATCTACAGGGAAGNTTCTTGTGGTACAGATAATGGATCTGTTTGTAATTTGTTGGCTAAATTACGTATCTATGTTTGATTAGGTACTTAGATCCTTCATTTATTGAAATAAACCACCATTATGGATGAGGGACTATGTAGTCTAGGCAGACCATGCTCTAAGATTGTTAGATATATGTTGTAATCGTGAGGGGACTTTAATTGAATCTCTGAGGTTATTGTCGGTTTTTTTGCAAAAACTAACTGAACTCCGTATTTATATTTTATCCTTGCAGTTCGGGCCTCGACATTCTAGAAGCCTACACCTGACATGTTCAGTAATCAGGGGTCATGACATCCAAAAAAACGATGAATGTTTACGCAAAAGCAATGGTGTTCTGGTTGGCGTCATTTCGCCCCTGCACGCTTCGCAGACTGTCTTACTATCCATAACGCTTTGGATCCTGTCGCCCCACAAGGCACTTACCGTGTGAGATTCAGCGACACTGAAGTGCTGCACATCTACCGTCAATTGGACCAGCAGACGCAAAGTGATTTGCGATACTACTACCCGAATCTTAATGTCCGGTATCTGAAGGGTAAGACTGGCGCGTACAAACTCATACAGAACGTCAAATTTTGGATTTGTGAGTTTTATGATGGCCAATGTGTATCCTATTTGTCCCATATATGGAGCTGGTGCAGAAAGCGATTACCGAACTGGAGAGACTGCCATTTCCGAGTTTTGTGAAGGGTGGGATCACTTATGACCGCCAGGCTTTTGTAACCGCGTATGCTAATGTTCGGGATGCAGTGTGTGAGGTAAACCTTTACCGTATAGAGTGGGGCCAAGATCAGGGGCAGGTAATGTTTAGGGGAAGTTCTGTCTTTTTCGTGTTTCAGTCCAGTCTCTAATCTATTTTTCGTGTTTCAGTCCAGCCTTTTTTCGTGTTTTTTCGTATTTCAGTCCAGCCTTTGCCTAGAAATGCTAGATAAACACTCAAGTAAAAAAATGTGAGTTAAAAAACGTGGGCATGTTGTTATAGTCGAAACTTTGTGGGGCGAGAGTGTGATTATCTGGAACTCTTTTCAATGAATGATTATTCATGGACTATGCTCTGTATGATTGATCTTATATGTGCGTAGACTTGCTCTGTATTAATTGATTGATCTTATATGTGCGTAGACTTATAGTAGCCTATGATATAGTTGCTTGCTCAGATCAAGTTGCTCGACTACATTTCAGTTTTAGGATTAAGGATCCATTACATTTCAGTTTTAGGATTAGGAATCCATCCAACTAAGTTGGTCAGTTTGGAATTGGATGCTTAATTATTGACCCATTAACCCTTATTAAAAAATCTTTGTTCTGCAGGTAATTTTACGGAAGGTGGTATTTGTGATCAATAATGCCGGGTTGCCCCTCCGCTCTACTGGTTTAATCCTTACCGAAACATCTCATGGCCATGAATTTAAAGTCCGTAGGTAGGGAATTGTATAGTTAGCCCAGTTTATTTATATACTAGTATTCGACAATGTAAATAAAATTAAATATTATAAGTTATATTTATGTATATAATATAAAACTTATAAGTTATATAATTGTATTATATTTCAAACATATAGTATTATAAGTTATATTTATGTATATAATATTAAAATTATAAATTATATAATAGTATTATATTTTAAAATTTGATCAAAATAAATAGTACACACGATTTGATTGTATACGAATCACTATATTGATTGCATAAAATGTAATAAATATATACTTTTTATAATTTTGAGCGATCATGACCAATTAATTAGCTGAAAAATATTACATTTATTATAACAATTGCTTATGTGATTTTAAGAAATTTTACTATGACATAAAAAAAATTAAAAGAAAAGGAACAACAATAAGAACAAATCAAGTTTGTTATCAGATAAAAAGGCATAACAAAAGAAACAAGAAACCCAGAAAGATCATTAGTTTTTATCCCCAATTGATTCATTAATCTTTCAGTAATGGTCCATGAGGCAAACATAGCATACAGAATACCAATACTAACAAAAATTGGGAAACTAATATGTTCAGGTACAATATCATGAAAAAAGCCTAAAACTTACGAAATTGAGGGTGATAAACTGGCAAAGTAAAAATCAATGAACATTTTAATTTCAAGAGAAATAGCCTAAAACTTGATAAATAGCCTAAAACTTAGGAAATTTGTATATACTTACAAAAAATCGATGCAAAAACCCCAACACAAACTTACCAGTTAGATTCTTTAAAATCTGAAAAAATATGTAAAAATTGGAGGATGCAAAAATTTCAGAAGCTTCCGTCATGAAAAAACAATTTCTAACTCCAAACGAATCATAATTACATTAACAAAAAATAACTTCCCTGTAGATTCAACATCTAACCGTGTTGTAGGAAATCAGAATCCACAAGACATTAAGAAGCTACAATCAAGAAAACCGACCACATCCAAATATAACAGGAAAGGAAAATTAGTTATACAAATAAAATTCGTATATATACCTCCTTTTTAAGATATATCATCGGTCAATTCCAACAAAATTCATGTATACAATACAGAAGTATGGCACCACTAAGAACTTTAACTTGACAATAAGGGGTTAATGGGTCAATAATTAAACATCCAACTCCAAACTGGTCAAGCAACTTGATATATGAAATAACAGATACAGATATATTCCTTGGCACAATATTCTCCTCTCAAACAATCACATAAATAAAATACAAAAAACCAGTTGTAATACTTGATACCTCCGACCAGAAGCGGAGCTCCATATGCATTGGCATAGAGAAGAGCAAAACGATCGTGGCTACTTTGCAAAGTCGGTGGCGGATTACCTTGCACATTGGGTGGCGCATTGGGATTCTGAGCTCCTTGCACTTGCATTTTGTTGGCGAAAACCCTTACTCGGTTTTACGAAGAGGAGGGTTTAGAGGGTTTAGAAAGATAGAACGGAGGGTTTAGAAAGATAGAGGGAAAGAAATAGAAAAGGGGCGTGGGCTTTCACTTACAATGGGGATGGGCGTTGGGAGTTGGGCTTTTATTTTATATTTTGCGGGTCAGCCCACCTAGCCAGGTGTCCATGGTATTGGCGGGGGTGGGCCGGGTTGCAGATCCACACCCGGGTCCGGCCCGTCAGGATGCAGATACGGTTAGGCATAGTTCGTCAGAAAGTATTAGGGATAATCAATTCCGGTTTTATTAACATTTATCGGTAATTAAATTACTCAGTTAAACGATTCACTTAATTTACTCATCTAGAGGTTTATCCGTACTAACTCTCGTAATATACGAATAAACTTAAATAAATGAATTAGTGGAACGGTTAACACATAAACAATACGTTTCCGAACATGTCTATTCTAAACAAATCAAGTTCTATCAACTTCGCCCCTTTCGGTTATGAAATCGATTATGTAGATTAAAATGGTGATCAAACATTTAACCATAATATTAATAAAATTTGTAAAGATTGAGCAATAAAAATACTTATAAACGATAATAAAAATTTATTTTAAATATTAATTACATTACTTTGTTCTCATATTTTTCTTTAAAATATATTAATATTATTATTTAGACTTAAGTGTGTGGATTTATCATAAATTGAGATAGTTTTATTTTGTAGGAAGTTAAAATAAATAAAAAAATAAGGTATTTTATATTAAATTTCTAGGCCCCGACTAGGCCCCGCCTAGGCGCTCTAGGCGCTAGGCGCTGGTCGAGCGCCTAGTGGGCGCCTAACGACTTTTAAAACACTGTTCTTGACCCAAAGATTAAATTTCCAGTGTTGGAGTATTTTTATAGCACGGTTGAGCATGATCTGGTAAAATTTGAAGAGGCTATCTCACATGTGAAGGCAAAGTTATATCAACTCTTTGAGCATTATGTGAATGCTACCGGCTCCGGCTCCGACTCCGGATCCGGCTCACATTCTTCACAAGCACAACATTTTCCGCCTCCGTCTACAACATCTACTTTGCAAAGTGGAGCGGGATCAAAATCTAAGGGAAAAAAAAAGTTTAGTGTAAGTATTTAATCCTCTTTTGTTGTTTTATTGTTAATGTTTTTTTATCTCTGTAGCCTACAAAGTTAATAAATGACTTTAATATTAAATGAAATATTTTGTTTGATGTAGGATGTCGTGGCATTTGAGAGTCGAAGAGTTACTAGTGCCGGGAAATCTCAATTGGATCTCTACTTAGAAGAGACAAAACTTGATTTTTCATTTAATGAGGATTTGGATGTTTTAGAGTATTGGAAAAGTTGTAAGAATCGATTCCCGACATTTGCATTGATGGCACGTGATGTGTTTGCCATCCCCATCACCACCGTTGCCTCGGAGTCGGCATTTTCTGTTGGTGCTCGTGTGCTCACAAAATATAGAAGTTGCATCCTCCCCGAAAAAGTCCAAGCCCTTATTTGCACTCGTAATTGGTTACATGGTTATGTTGTTGGTAAGTTGGTTTCTAAGCTACTTTTAGTTTAAATTTGTATCTTTCTTTAACTATATTTTATGTATTTCCTTTGTAGATAATGATGAACGTGCTTACACAAGGATTGCATCAAGTGGAGCATCACATTGTCCAACTATCTTTGAAGATGGTGATGAAGATAATGGAGAAAAGAACGAGGATTTTAATAAGGGTTAATTGCAGGAAAAATCATGACTTTTGCTTAAATTGCAAATAAAGCTCTACCTTTTTAATTTGGCAAAAAAATACTAAACCTTTTATGATTTTTGCAATTGTGTCTCGAAGTCACATTCCGGCCAGATGACGCTGACATGGCATGTCGTTAAATTGATGGCACCCAGGTGGATAACACGGGCATCGACACGGGCTCGGTGACCGTGTCACGGCCCGTGTCCCGACAACAGAAAAGAAGGAATGCAAAAGGATGTAACACGGACGACGACACGGGCTTCGTGACCGTGTCACGGCCCGTGTCGCGATGCCAGCCCTTAAAAACATGATCGTGGAGATATTTTTTTGGTTTGTTTTCTCAAAATGATTATCCACCATGTTTATGCGGCTGCGCGTTCAGCTATTATTGCTTTAAATTATTACATTTTACCTGAGAGGAACGATTCGTTTAAGTTTAATGGCAAACTATGTGTTCTTGTGAGCTATTTGGAGCTGATTAGATTTGCTTTCTCGGAGATATGCATGTAGTTGTATCTCTAAAGTTATTTTTGGTGTGATTTTGGGAGTGTCAGCAAAATGCAAGCTTCAGTAGAAAGTTTCTATGGATTTTTTGCCATAGAAACTGAAATATAAGTGCTTGTGAATCACTGTATTTCAGTTTGGAAAAGGGCTGGTGTGTTTTCTCAGTTAGAAGTGGTGAATACCTTGCTTTTTTTTTTCTTCTTTTTTATATGTTTTGTTAATCCTCACTGTGAGTGCTGAGAATTCAGGCATGGTGGAAGTAAGATTGATTTGCGACTTTCTGTAATATTGATAGGATCTTTTTTTTTCATAGGAGTCATGACTCTCCCTTTGCTCTACAAGAAGATTGTTAAGCTGTGAAGAAGTTCAAGAGGCACCAGAGTGATCGCTTTGTGTCTGTTAAGGTTGTCACGTGCTCCATTCTTTAATTCGATCAACATATAATGCATTTACTGTTGCACAGTTGAATCATATGACAGGAAGCAACTGTTTTCCTTTGTCCTAAGCACCGTCTATGAGCAATGTTGCTTAAAGCCTATTAGATACGGCACTTTATTTATTCCTATACATATTAGTTTCTGCAAAATTAGTTATCTGCATTTGGTCCCTATTTTTGCAAAGTGAATGAGAGTGTGTTTTTAAGGGCTGGTATCGCGACACGGGCCGTGACACGGTCACGAAGCCCGTGTCGTCGTCCGTGTTACATCCTTTTGCATTCCTTCTTTTCTGTTGTCGGGACACGGGCTGTGACACGGTCACCGAGCCCGTGTCGATGCCCGTGTTATCCACCTGGGTGCCACGTCAATTTAACGACATGCCATGTCAGCGTCATCTGGCCGGAATGTGACTTCGAGACACAATTGCAAAAATTATAAAAGGTTTAGTATATTTTTGCCAAATTAAAAAGGTGAAGTTTTATTTGCAATTTAAGCAAAAGTCATGATTTTTTCTGCAATTAACCCTTTTAATAATGTAATGGTTGATGATCTTTGAATTTGTTCATGTTTGAATGATGAGTACTTGGGAAGTTGATATCTTTGGACTTTAAGTTGTTTTCTTTTGCTTTCGTGATTTTGGGATTATGATGATTGATGAACTTGTAATGTTTAGTTTTTGACTGTGATGGGGAACTTGGAATGATGCTTTTGGTGTGGGTTGTGATGATTTCGTGATTTCTTAAGCTTTTGTGATGGGGAACTTGTGAATTGTGATATTGGGATGATTCTTTTGGGTTGTGATGATTTGTGATGTTTCTGGTTTTTTTATTATGATTATTGTGCTNGGCCCGCCAAGCTCGCGGCCCGTGGGGGGGGAGGCGGGTTGGTCCGGCATTTCATAGGCCCGCCAGGATGGCGGGCTACGGGCCGGCCCGCCCCGCCGACCCGTTTTGACAGGGCGTTGGGTCTCAATGGCCGTCGCCGTCAGTCGTCCTCTGACGATTGTTGCGACGTCTCTCCGATCAGTTGTGCAACAGATTTAGGCTGACAGTGACCGATCAGTTGTCCTCCGACGAGAGGACGGCGCCTGCGACGATGTGGCCGGACGGAGGTCGGTCGCCGGTGGGAACGGCTGAGACACATAGTTAGCTGAGGACTTGGGTTTGAGAATTAAATAACTTCAAGGTCTGATTTGCAGATTTAAGAATTTTAGTTTATTTCAATTAAACCTTTGGGGTCAATTTGTAAAATCAAAAAAATTTGACTATATTTTAATTTAGTCCCTGGGCCAAATCTAGAATTTACAGAAAATATATAAAAGCACATTATTTTATATTCATTTTTTAACACATATATATTATTATTATAAACCAAAAATAATATAAAATAAATATAAAGATATTAAAATATTTATTTTTGTATATAATTAATAATATATTCCAATTATTTAAGTTAATTCTATCAACAAACAAGTAAAAAATAAATAAAAAACATAAATTCACAATATTACCAAACAAGATGCACATTAGTGAAAGTCAGACTGCACAATATTGTCAGATCAAATGCACAATAGTTTGAAAATGCAAATTAGAATATTACAAAATAAATAAATAAATAAATAAAATAACATAACCGACCAACTTCCACATATATTAGTTATTGTCAATAATCTATAATATATAGAATATTAATTAGAAGTTATAAATACTAAATATATTTTATTATATAAATAATTTGATAAGTGCAAAGTCATATTAATTGAAATATGCGTTATTAACTTAATAAAAAATACATGCACAATATCCTACACAATAATATTAGACTAAATGCACATTATCGGGTGTGTAAATGCACAACATCAAAATCATGATTATATATATTATGTTTTTTCAACCAAAAGATAATATAAAATTATTAAATTAAATTATTAAAATATTAAATATAATATTAATATAAGTAATAAATTTGTTTGATTATTTAGGGTTATACAATTAACCGGTAGAATACACCAACTATTTTAGATTAATTTTAATGTACGTTGAAATAAAAAGTTTGGTCAGATTAGGATGCACAAAAGCGATCGAGACTGTGCACACTCGTGCTGGACAAGCTGCACATTAATGTCTATCATATTGCACACTATTAACCGAGGATAACCGAACTAAGATTTATCGATTAAAATTTTTTTATATTTCGATCTTATCTATTTTTTACTTTTAAAAGTTTGAATATTTGGAATCTATGTCGGCTTTATTATTTAAAACAGTGAAACAACCAAACCGACCGAACGTTAAGCGGTGCAAAGTCTATAGTATAATAAAATTACAACATAATTTTTAATATGCATTTTAGTCCACAATATTGTGCATTGATTTTATCATTTAAGTGCACTTGTTAAATTTTTAATAAATTACAAGAATGCCACACATATTAAAATATAAAAACAATGGAAATTTGCATCAAAGTCCCTTTGACTTATTCAATTCTCAATAATCAGTCCCTAAACACAAACAACACCAAATTCCCGTCAATTTGCCATATGCCACTGAACAGGGGCCTCCGCCCGCCTCCTCCGCCATCCGCCCTCTGTCCGCGGCATCTTCTCCCACCGGCGTTTGAGACGGGACGCTTGAAGCCTTTCGATGCTTCATTGACGCCCGGCCGCTGCAACTATCCGGCGACCACATATCTCGCCGTTCATCTTCCTCCGCCTCTGTCTCCGGAAAATAATCCCCCGGCGGCCGACAATCGGCACCGACCCGAATATATCTACTCTGCCGTGTTGGAAGCCTTCTTCGCCGGAAGTCCGAGAATTAGTTGCGGCTGGTGACGGGATACTGTTGCAGCGGCGATCTGTCAATTGCCGGTGACTGGACCAGTGGATCTGACCGGCTTTGACCATTGATGTAGTGTGTGTGTTTGTGTGGCATGAGTTACAGAGTTAGTGTGTGTTTGTGTGTGTGAAAATGAGAGAGAAAGAGATTTAGGGTTGGTGAGTGTGGTGGGCCCATTAGTGATTAGGATTTATTATTAATGACAAAAATACCCCCAATGAGTATCAATTGACTACACTACCCTTAATGAATTTGACTCTAATTACTAATTTTGACTCCATCATGACCATTAATTTGCTAGATCTAAAGGCCTACATTTATTCTTATTTCTTTCAACTCATTCCCATTTGAGCGCACTTCTATATATATATATATATATATATATATATATATATATATATATATATATATAGATATAGATATGCTTTATATTTGCACAAAAAAAAAAATTGCTTACTTAGTACTGCACGAGCCATGCTCCGGTAACAGCACAATTAACTTAATCCTGGGAATTTTAAGACATTATTCTCAGAGGTCATAAAGCAAAACACAATATGGTGTCCTAAAAAGAAGCACCCCATAAACAAATATTAGCAAACACAGGCACAAAGCTACCAATCTTGCTAATAATTGCTACATTGTTAAGTTCAAAAGATATCAAAGCTAATAAGAGGCTTTATTAGCTCCTTATATTGTAGCATCAAAATACTAAAACGGGAAAGATAACTTTTAAATTCCTGTTTCCTATTTGGCTTTACCCTTGCCTTTGCCTTGACCTTTCTTGGCCTCAAGTTTGGCTTGAATCCTAGCGGCCGCAGCAGCTTTTGCTTCTTCCCTTTTCTTTTTTTCTTCCTCTTTAACCGAGGCCGCAATTTCTCTCTGCTTCTTAAGCTCCCTAAAAACAAACCATTGGAATTTCTTACATATCTATGATCAGAAGTTATAGAAATTATGACGAGGCTAAATAAAACATGAGTTGATTACATTTTGCCTGATTGAAATTTGAAAAAGAAAACCTGGGTATCTCACAAAACTAAAAATATACCATATTGATATTTGGTTTTTTTATTTTTAACAAATAGCTTCCTCAAACATGGAGCGATCAGATAAATACAAATCTTAAGGGAGAATATTCTTCTAATGTTGGAAAAATAACTACAACTATTTTGTAATTAGGCCAGCGGAAATGCTCCCCTACCCACGGTGGCCACATGTTAATATGCACACAGCTTATGTGGCATGCACACATTGGTGATGTAATTTTTTAAATATATTAACATCACCAATGTGTGCATGAACATGTGCCCACCGTGGGTAGGGGAGCATTTCCCATTGGGCCAGACCACATGGATAGTTTCTGTTTGCATTATCCTCACAATGCGAAAAACAAAAGCAGTTATTCCATCCACAAATTGAAAGTATATAACCAACACTTACTCCAGCCGAGCTCTCTCATCCGACACACTGCTTAGACTAGAGCCCTTCCGAGGTCGGCAAGCCACCAACTCAACCTCAAATATTAGTGTCGAGCTGCATAAATAAAATTCAAACCTCTGTCAAAAAGTAATAATAAATCTCACGAAAGATTTGTCGTCTACTAAAATCTGGTTTTGTTGAAAATTATGTGAGGGTGGATTATAAGCATGTAGAACGAGACTTTGATCCGAATTAAGAAGAAAAGAGGTAGTTTGCCCATTCAACTTGGATAACAAAATCAGAAGCTCATACTAACTCAGAACGTGGCTTTCATGCGTTCATTATTAATATTTTTAAAAATTAAAATTATTAAATAAAATGTCCAAGAAAGCCACAAAAGGCCCAGATTTATCCAGTTATTTTTTCCGATCGAAAGTCACAAAAAGCCCAGATTATGCCCATAAATCGGACAAAAATTTTATTCTATAGTCTAAACTTTGAATGCTGAATAAGTCGAGTGATCATACTTTGAATTTGTTACCTAACACAGCCAGATGGTTCTTTCCCCAACCGAATGTTGTAAACTATAAATTGATCATATAAACTATATATAAGACCTAAATACAACCTGACATTAGCTAAACAAGAATGTGTCTGGTTGCTACAGTATCGAGGAGCTCTAGTACCTAAAATGGACCAATAAGTACCAAAAAATTTGGTTCTCATTTATCTTATCCATGAAGGGGTTTTTTTCTACAAAACCCATTTTAACATGACTGAGTACCCCCTTCGTTTTTCACTTCTAATTCAAATTTACAAGAAGCACCGGAAGCCATCTTGTCATTAATTCCCTTCCAATTTTTTCAAAGGGAGCCAGTTTGAAAAGAATTTCTCGAGGAAAATAGCAGGTCACGTCTAAATAAACCAAGAAATATTATGTGAAACCATGTCCGCTTGTGCACAATATTCAAGTTCAACCCATAAACCAATAAGCTTAAGTGGTAGATTTCTTTACCCAAAATATATTCACATGTTTTAACAGACTGGTTTTAAGTGACCGATTTATAAAGGAATCATTCATTCAAAACATTTACGGTTTTGCAATTTATGAATTTTGCAATTTATGAAGCAAGAATGCTTTCTACAGCAAGTCAGCAACCCTTTTGTCCAAGATCAGATTTTAGAAAAGTTGATCCCTGTATAAAAACCTCACAATTGGATCCAATAGTTTCTTTCAGCTACAGTGGAAGTGAAAAATATTTACTCATCCATGCTACTCTGCCACACAAAAAAAAAAAAATGCTACTTCAAATGAAGCAATTAAGGCTAAAGAAGGAAAGAGTATGTTACTCAGGGGGAATATCAGGAGGGGAACCAGCACTGCCATATGCATATTCTGGCTTGCAAGTTATCTTTGCAATCTCACCAACCTGAAACATATAAGAGATTTGAGAAGTCAATGTAATGATAAGAACTATAAGTTACTAGATGCACAAAAACTGACCTTCATGGTTTTCAGTGCAATATCCCAAGCCTTAATTACAGATCCCTTGCCCAACTCAAAGGTGAAGATAGTATTATCTTCATTTGTGGTGTCAAAAACTTCACCGGTCTCAGCAAGAATCCCTTCATAATGAACTGTTCAAAAATAAACAAAACTCATACTTCCCTTCCTTTTCCTAATAACATTTTCAAATATAGAATGCAAAGGAAAAAGTAACAAGCTGGAGTGGCCCGATAGCGCATGTGAAGACAAATTGAGCATAACTATGTTATAACCAATGGAAATACAAACAAAAAAAAAAATAAAAGGAAGAAAGATATATTGAAATGCAGCAAAAGGAAAAAAAATAGAAAGATGCACTATAATGTTATACATTTATTTATTCTAAATTAAAATGGAAAAATAATATCAATTAATAATAACATCCTAATAAAAGGCAATCAACATCTTGTACTTCACCTAATAATGGTTATCCATCATCCACTTGGGGAAAAAAAATCTACAGCTGTGCACGTTTATATTTCCACATATGCAACTGGGCACAAGTTTCAAATAATGACGATAAATAACATGAAAAGTATCAGCATTGAGCATAGATACCATCAAGAAGCGGAAGACTCTCAGATGGAGCAACAGCATCAGGTCTTGCACTCCGGATTATTGTCTTCAAGACACCTCCATCCCCACTCAAATCAATTGGATCACTCATGACTTCTAATATGTCAACTGGACTATTGCAGACAAATATACCCATGAACTTGCAAAAGACAAATTTCACACATACACTTTCCCAACAACATGGTTTGGCTCCAAATTTGCTTAACTAGATTACAAACAAACAAAAATGGGACACTCAACATTGACAAAGTCTGGATTTTTTCTTATTTGAGAACACCCCCAAGTCGAGTTAATTAAAAATTTAAAGCTTTTTTCATATAACTATTACAGAGATTTTGAGGGTGATCTCTACCCCTACTAAGTTAGGTTCTTTGAGGTTGTTTTACAAGCATAGGATGATGGAAGATTTGACCTTTTTAAGTAATTTATGCTTTTGAAGTGATAAAACAACCTCAAAGACCCTAATTTTACTGTCTTAGATATATAAAGCATGTCAAAAACAGATATCAAGAACACTATCCAACGATGATTTCGATTAAGC
>BKCP01005195.1:242159-265435 GCA_008636005.1 Striga asiatica | reverse complement strand
AAAATTACTTTCATGCGTGTTCATATATTTTTGTCTGTTGATGATGATGCTGAAAACCGATATGTAGTAGCCATGTTGTCAATTATAATATTTTTGTATCAGATTTTATGTGGAGGAGGATCTCTTGACTCTTTCTGTCATTAGGATCAATTAAGGGTTAAAAGGAAAAACAATTATGTTTTGAAGCTACAACTATCTCCTTCATCTTGTATGCAAATTGCCCCCGATTATGGTAAAATAAAGGAAACATCGTTAATTTTATGTTTTAAAACTAACAAGTACCATTGTGATCATCTATCCATAACATTGTTGTTTGACAATCATTTTGTTGGATTCGCTATACTGTACGGATTAAAATAGCAGCGTAAATTATACAATATAATTATCATTTATCAAATAAATAATTAATCGGTAAGTATATATATATAGCGAATAAAATGATCGGCACCTTTTAAAATCACGTAAAAATACGAGTTTTGATTTGTAGAGAATTTCAAAAATTACCTTTAATTTTTTTCAAATAGCGACGATGAAGTGAAAATCAATTCCCGGTTATGTGGCTATCACCGTCTTCTTACTCCATAAGGGATCCAAGTGTCTCCCCTCTAATCAAGTCCACCCATTTGGATTCTGACTCCGAAAACAATTTCTTCGCTAGTAGAAATTTTCCGGAATTGAATTGATATTTTGGAATCAAATAAAAGAGGAAATATTTTTATTCTATTTTCTTCAAGAACAATTCTTGTAAGAATGAGAGAGGTACTTGTCTTGAAAAATTGTATGAAAAATTTGTTCTAAGATCAAGTCTCGTAAGTTCCTTTTCTTTGTACATCAACATGTACATATATTTAATGTTCAAGACATTACACATCTCACCAAAAACTCATTTTATAATATAATGATGAGGTGGTTTTTCTTGTCACAATTATATATCTCTCTTATCTATATATGAAAGAGTTAGTGGTCTTAAAATGCTGACAAGTGTCCAATTTAATGTGTTTAAAAAACTGACATGTGTCCAACTTAATTTACATTTTTGCCATTTCACTCCACCTCTTACCATTGACTAGATATTGCATTTAATTGACAAAACGTGGCCACGGCATTGGACTTCGAAGGGCGAGTCACTTTACGCTGCTTTTTGGGGTCAATATTGGGAGACTGTCCTTTGTGAAATGTTCAAAATGTCCATGTTTTTTTTTTAATAATTCGTTGTTCTTCTTGTGGTACAGTAGTCATTACACTATTACCTTTTTCGTGTTGACCTGCACGTCTGCCTCTGACAACCACTTTTCCCAGTTTTTCTCGCACGCTACCTACACCAACTAAAGAAGCTGAAGAAGGACCTTGAGATTGAAAGAAGACGCCTGCGTCTGACAAACACTTTTGCCATTTTTACTCGCACGCTACCTGCACCGACTAAGTAGAGACACCGACTAAAGAAATTTAAGGAGGACCCTGAGATTGAAGGACCATGTTATGCTCTCCATTCTAAAATCTAACCTCCGCGGACGGACCGAAATTCCTAATCAATCGGTTTTTTCCTCCTCCATGGCCGAAATCCCTTCAACCAGTTCCCGGCCTGAACCCAATGCTCGCCGTCTGTTTCTTTTCCCAGGTATGTTCAGATTTTTTCACTTTCTGAATTAGAGACGAGATCGCATAGGGGATAAGGAGTTCACTATGCTTGACATGACTTTGGTGTCCCGGCGATGCGTTATTTTATCGCAGAATCTTGAAACTTGAGTTTTTTAGAGTGCAAAGCTCATAAAATGTTTTCATTTCTATCTTGGTGAAGATTCTGTGGTGTTGTAAATGGTTTTTTGATTGTGTTTTGTGGCTCAAATGAAAAGCTTCAGTTCCCCTGCCTGAACCCAATCTCATTCCGAATCGGGGCCTCGATTCCACTCAATAATAGTGTTGCCGCTGCAACAGGCGTGTCGCTGTCGAATCCCTATGGGATTTCTTCGACGTCATCTGCTTCGCTGCTCCGGCGAGGACGACAACGAATTTTAGTTCCTCTGTCGCTGATTCACTGTGTCGTCGCAATATTCATCAAGAAGAATCCGATTGTGAAGGTGAGAACAAACTGCTTCACAGTATAGTTCTTTTGAATTCATGCTTTTTTTTCTTTGGCTGCTTCATTTATTTTGTTTCTCTCACCACATTCTTGTGTTTGAAATACCTGATAACTGTGTTTTAGAGAGCAATTGGGTGTTTTGATAATTGTTGTTGCGGAAGATTTGGTTTCATATTATTCATATGAAGATTTATTCACAGAATGGACACCAAGATGTTGTGGTAGTGGTTGTGAATTGTGATAGAACTACTGAGAGTTTGGATGTGGGTTTCTTTAATTTTCATTTTTTTTTTTCTTTTGGTCTCAAGAATCGAAGTTTATTAGAGTAAAAGTGGACGACAACCTTCCACCGACATACATGGCGGTGATAAGGTCTGTCTGTACGCGGTCGATCCAGCGGTAATCAATGAGAATGTCAGAACAAACATTGAGATTTTGGTTTTGCTTAAAAACAAAGGGGTATGATTTCTTCTTTTTTTTGGTACTTTTCCAAAATCAGTTTTTTATGTAGTATTTTTGCTCTTAATAATGGGGAGAGCAACTGTAGAGTTGTAAGAGTCACGAGAATGGCTCTGCCATCGTTGCGGCCTGAGAAGCGCCAACCAAATTGTGTGTTGGAGTCATTGGGTCTTGCTTTTCTACCCACATCTCAGTCAATTGAGTTATAGTGCTCTTGAACTTTACATATCAGCAATTTCGGTTTCCAATAGAGCTTCGGCGCCATTTTGGATACCACGAGTATTGTATAAGGTTTGAAAGAAACCATTTACTATGTCGATCTGACTTTGTGTGGATTGTTGAGGAAATTCTTAAAAAAACTTAGTGAGCTTTTCTTTTTAACTAGAATCACTTTGATGTTATTGTTTGTCTACAGCTCTTCAAGTGGTGTTGGAAATACTTTTTGGAGTAAAGAAATGTAACACATTCCTCTAATGAAATGAAATTTATTCAATATCATGAACGTGTGTGTGTGTGTGATCTCATGCTTTTGGATGCAACTTCTAAGATTTAATGGTGAACTGCCAAATATGTGTATCTGTACTGGTTAGACAAATATATGTATAAGGTTAGATACATTTTAAGCTGCAATTTTTGTAGCCAACAAAAAGCTCATAAACATTTCACAATTAAAGACTAAACTCGGGCTGGCTCTGCGTGCACAACCGAGAGTCCTGTGTTAAAATGTTTGGTTGTGGTGTCTGTGTTGCATTTGTGTTGACTGTTGTGTGATGGTATATTGTTGTGCAGGTGTTTAGGGTGTCGTGGCACACGTCTTTCAACTGAAAGACATTGGAGTGGACGCGTTGAACAGACATTGGAGTTAGACTAAATTTGAGTCCGTCGAGCGTGCATGGCGTGATCCAACTAGTCATATATATATATATATATATATATATATATATGTGTGTGTGTGTGTGTGTGTACGATTAGTGTGATGTCTCACCTAATGCACCAACTTTCATTAAATGACATGTTCAAATACATGTGCATTAGTTGACCAACAATTGGCAAGCATTTTTAATTTTGATCTTTAATCTTAATTAAAGATTAATTAAAGATAATGACATATAATTTATGAAACTAATTTTTAAAATTAATTAGTCAAAATCTTATCTCCCATAAAAATAAAATCTCCTCTTTTATGTAGGCTTTTAATACATAATCATATTAATATTTGGATTTGAATTTTAAAGTCCAACTTTAAATCCAACTATTAATTTAGTAATTCCAATAACTACTTAATTAATATCCAAAGCCTAATTAATTAATCCAATTGATTAATTTTTAATTGACATCTAATCAAAATTAGAATTTAATTAAATAATCAAATTATTTAATTAAGTCTTGTCAATTAATCCAACTATTGGAAATACCAATTTCAAAATTGTCATCATCCGAAATTTGGTGTGACCCTTTTAGGTTCACGATTAACACTAGTAGTGGGTTTACAACTCGTTTGTAATTTAAATTAATCTAATTAATTTATATTCTTGAAATTAACTCCTTAATTTCAAGAACCCACAAATCATGGTAACACCTAGCAAGTAGCATGATCATCTAGTGTTAAGTGAAATAGCGAGTAAACCTTTTCAATTGCAAGTGCATACGTGTAAAATCCTTTCGACAACTAGTTTTCCGATTAAATCTTGGGCATGGATTTATAAGTGGAAGCCCAATTGATTTAATAACTATGATTCTATTTCAAGTTTAGTGATTCCTTTATGAATCCATATTCATCTCGCTTTGGCCAAGGTCTTTGAATCACAAACTATGAAAAATATAGGAAATTCACTTATCCACATAAGTGTCGAATTCTTTGTTGGCCACAGATAGACCTCCATACATATTAATACAGTACCCAAAATATCCCTTTTATGATTGTCCAACAATCAAAGGATAAATCAAAGTAAAGCACAACATGCACAATATTACTAGCGTGCCTCAAGTCATAGGATTAGTCATGTACTATCGCAACATGAAAATTCTTATTTGACAGTTAAAACTTCCAGTTAAGAATTTTCATCGGACCATGTTCAGTGAACTTGTTCTCCAACAAGCACCCGCATATATGCATTTGCGTCCACACGCTAATATTGATGGAATGCAACATTCTCATCTAATGAGTATACATCATATGCACAAGTCTTACCGGGTTATTCGATGTCCTGTCTCGAAACACCCATCGACTTGGAACTTATTTAAGATCACAGCTGTAAAGACATGTTCCATGATTGCCATCATATGCGCAACCATGCCTCATAGATAATAATGACCTAAGGACTTTATCATATGTGCAAATACATAAGATAACTATGCCTCAAAATAATATAATTTCCAATAAATTGTCTTTAAAAGTAGAAACAAATCTAATCAGATTGGAACGCCGGGTATTCTACTCTAACACTATTAATCAAAACCATTGTATGTTCTAGGCATTTACGTGGGCCGTGACAAAGTCGTCCACTTCACTCAGGACCAGAAATCTAGCTCTTACAATGGCTCCAGCTCGTCAAGCTTTTCCAATGGCTCCAACTCAAGTTTCTCAAGCTCGATCCCACGTTCCCGAGCAGCAGCCTGTTTAGGCATCCCTGACTGTGGTTTTAGAAAAGACGGGAGTGGAGTGATTATGTCCTGCTTGAATTGTTGGGGGTGAGGCCTGATAAGGTCAAGGTGAAGGTTGAGGACATGGGGTCGTTTTTGCGTTGCCACAAGATGATGAGCTGGAAATCGTCAAAGAGACATTGTTGATGCAATAACTTGGTTCATTTTAGCTTTTTTCTTTATTTATTTTTTCTTGAAGCGAGCATCTGTTTGGAACATTACCTGAAGAACATGTTGGTTTCAACCAATTGAGACAGAGACCACTTGAAATTAAAATTGTAAGCCTGCATTCATGTTTCCCCCCACCCGACCATTTCTCTACTTGGTTGTGGTTGTTGGTTTGGCTTTGAGATGAGTGGAGGATTCTATTGATTATTAAATTTTTTTATGAATATTTATGTTACGGTTGTTTGTTGTTTGAATTGATATGTTATAATTAATTGCTTCAATGTTTCTGTAGTTTGATAGTATGTTATATATAGTCTATATAGATATATAATGTGTCTTGATGTGCAACTTCTCCTTGAATCGGATTGGACCGGAGGACTACGAAACGGACGTCGACTTCGAGCTTCGATGACTAGCAAAACGTCGAGGAGAGGTCTCGGCGGAAAACCTTCGACGCTCACTTCAGTATCTGCTCATGAGAACGTCTCGGTTAGGAAAGAGATCTTCTAGTATTAACTTTTTAACCTCCCACGTCTCTAAAATCTCAGACTCTTTAGCAAGATACACTTTCTACTCAAAATGATTTTTTTTCTCTCTTACCATACGACTCTTAAGTCCTATATGTCGCCTAAATGACCTACCCGCCTACCTGTTGTGCTTTGTAACTAGATCGTAACCATGACCTCTAGAGCCACGACCTTTGGATCACGAGGTCTTGCTCAATATTCGAGCTCTCTAACTTGGGCCAACTTGTATCGTGAGCTACCTGAGTGAGCTCCTTGATAAGGTTGTATGCTGAAAACAGGCTAAGCTCCTTTGAATCGACCATAACAGAGCTAACCAATCAAACGGTTCACCGAGCTATTTTTGGTGTTATATCATCTAGCATTCCCATTATTGAACGAACTACTTTGACTTGTACAAGAATAGTTCATTGCACCTGACCATTATGTCAGCATTAAATACTGTGAATAACGTGACCTGGGGAACTGCGCATGTCAGAATCGTCATTTCAAAAATACCGTGAATAGCACGACCATTCTTGAACTCTTGCAATTCCTGACCCGATTGTAAGCTGTCAATTCCAATGTATTTGGCTCCAATAATTCAAGTACCAGCGAAAAGGAAAAATGGAGAAAGAACTCTAATAAAACTATTTACACGTTGATTCTTGGAGTGGCACCCTCTAAGATAAAAATCAAGAGACACGAATTCCAATAAATATGGCTTCGAGAACAACTCAAAATTCAAAATATGGGTCGTCACTTCCACGGTCTGCGGGCCTGTGACAACTAGGCCCTCTGCGGCCGCGACTTGCTTCGCGCTCACGGGTCTGGCAAGGTCTGGAGCCTCCATCAGTCGAGGGGCCTGGGCGCGCTGGACGACATGCTGTGGTCCGCTCGACGATGGACTGTCGACCTAAGCGACGGTGCGAAGTCTGCTTGGCGACAGGTGGTCGACCGCGATGCGAGGTCTACTGGATGAGGGGTTTGATTTCAAACCCCCGCTTCGAACAAGAGGAGGTCTGCGCTAGGGCTGCAAACGAGCTGAGCCGAGTCGAGCATTGACTTTATCGAGCAGGAGTATATGTGTATATGTGACAAAATGCTCCCGCACTCTCCTCGCAACCTAAAACAAGTGGGTAAAGTTTGAGTCTAGAAATCACCGGTCTCAGCACAACAGTAACACCACGTGGGGTAGAAAACCCTCCTCACCTGCATCACAAAGTCGATCAGAATCCGATACAAAAGAAGGCGTCAAAGGAAGACAGATAGTCAGGGTAAGCAGGTCGGTCTAAATGGATCCGAATAGAAGATTATGCCGGTCACCCTGTGGTACTTCCCCCAATAATATGTCTTATCTAATGTTTGGTAGTCTTATCTAATTTTTACTATTTATTAACAAACACTGGTAGATTATTTTTTGTTCCAGAATCGAGATAACTCCGCAAACGTGCCCAAAGGGTATTATAAGGATTACAAAGGGTGTGCTAAAAAGGATAAGAAGGAAAAAAAAAAGAAAAAGAAAAAGAAAAAAAAAAACCGAGGGGTGGCTTTGGAATTGGAACTTTGGAGGGGAGTGTGAGAGATGAATTGTCTTCTGCCTTTTTCCATATTCACGTTAGACTCAACAAAACCATGTCTTTTTGACAGTCTCAGTAGATGCAGATCTACGATTAACTCATTAAAGTCGAAAGAAGCTTGGGAAAGCTCATAGGTACAACAAAGATTAAAAGGGGGAAGCTGCTGCTCTCTTGAACGATGATGGCGGCTTTCATGACCGTCCTAGAGTCTGATCTGAGGGCCCTTTCGGCGGAGGCTCGCCGCCGTTATCCCGCTGTCAAAGACGCCGCGGAACATGCCATCCTAAAGGTGACTCTTGCCTTCTGTTTTTCCAATATGTCGGTTATTCCCAATCTAACTCGCAAAATATTGCATTTTTTTAATCATAATTACTTGGGGAACATAGTGATATGTTATTGTTGCCCCAAAGATGAGCACTTGAATATCTGTTTGAGGTTATAGGATCTTGTAATCCTAGCTGACAACTTAGCTGATATGAATTTCAGCTTAGATCACTGGCGAGCCCCAATGAGATTGCCCACAACGAGGACATTTTCAGGATATTTGTGATGGCTTGTGAGGTTAAGAATGTTAAGCTGAGTGTGATTGGCCTTTCTTGTCTGCAAAAGCTCATTGCTCATGATGCTATTGCCCCTTCGTCTCTGACGGAGATACTTCCTACTCTCAAGGAAGTAAGCTGGAAATTTAAATTTTTGTCTGTTTTGTTAGTTACTTGATTTGTGGTAATACTGTATATAGCATTCCCCCGACTTATACATTTCGTGAAGTCATTTTATTGAAGGCCATCCATATCTTCTTGAGTTTTGGTTAGTTTGAACTTAGAAGGACATTGTATGTTAAATGGTATTTTATCTTTATTGTTAATAACCGTTCTTCTCATAGCCATTAGGAAAGAGGCATGTTTATCTTATGTAAAATAATGGAAACTCTCTTCCCTATAAAGATAGTTCCTGACCAGTTCAACAGTGGGATGAGAACTGTCCATTCACCTGTCCAATTCTTGCCAAAGAGCCGTGTGTCGAAGAATTGGTAAAAAACCACACCAAAACCGGTGCAATGAATTGGTTGAACCTTACTTTTTTGCCTAATATTTGATAATGTAATCTTAAATACTTTTATCTTCACAAAAACACATATGTAACTTTACCACATGTATAAGTTTTTTTCATTGACTAATTTAGTCACACGTGTTATATGTTTTCGTATTATTTTCTCATGTTTGTTTCTTAATTTATAACTTAAAATTTAAAAAGAATTTATTGAATGGGTAGCTTCACCTATGGCTGGTCCAATTTTTTTAACTTTGCCATAAAAATGCTAACTACTTTTGAATTGGAATTCAGCTATCGACACTATATGCATGCCTGTTTCCAAGGGTCTACCAACCATACAGTCTGCATTGTTTCTATGAGCTTTTATCTTGTTTTTAGTTTTGGAGAATATATCTTTTTGGGAGGTTGCATTGAGTGTTATTTTTGGATGTTAGATGTGTCTATATTGCAGCAATCAGTTTTCTAAGACACCGCATGTTTAAGTGCACGTCCCTTATCCATCTGTCTCATCTTTTCCAGCATGGTGAGATGGCAGATGAGAGCATTCAGCTGAAGACCTTGCAAACCATCCTAATAATATTTCAATCTCGTCTACAGCCTGATAATGAGGTGACACTAAAATCATGATTCCTTATAAGCTGGTTACATTACAAATGCTATGTATTGGAGCAAGAGCTAGGATCTGCCTGTGCTGTATTATACATGTGACTAGTTACATTCATGAACTTTAAATTGACACAAAAGTTTTATTCTCTTGATCAGTTTGTTGATTATGTCTCATGAATGTTTCTCTTGCAATGGGAAAGAAGTTTCAGTGTTGTAGTTTCATTTAAAAAATAGGAGTTGGCACCATGATTAGTATTTACAGAGAAATTTTTTGAACATATTCAGATATTCATTTCTTTAATTTATTGTTTTCTCGCCAATCCACTATAATATAAGACTATCTGCTTTTTTGGCAAATGCAATCTGTGAAAAACATATTGTTATATGGATAATTAAGATAGTGCAAACTACAAAGTTCAAATGGATGAAAAGGCAACGGGCAGGCCATGTAAATGTGACAGCTACCTGAAACATGTTATGTTCTTATATTCGTCCTATAATTAACTTAAAAAGAGTAGTCGGTAGTGTAAAAAATTGCTATATCAGATACCAATCCAGAAAAAAATTTGTCAAGTAGTCAATAATATCAACATGACAACATCCGTTAGAAGCTACATTTTGCCTCTCAAAATGTGGGGCCTAGGCGATAAGGAAGCAAAAGACCATGGTCTCGGCTAACTAGAAGTCAGTAAGGCTTTAATGACTATGATTTGTATTTTGTGTTATCAGACTAAATTCCAAGGTTATCAGATGAAAACCCTTTCTTGCTTCATGTCAATAGTGCAGGGAACTCTATGGAATATAAGAGGATCTTATGGTTGTTGATAGTCTGCAATCTTGAGGCATGAGTAGGAAACAAAAAATGATTCTGTTGATGTGAATTTGAAGTGTATGTAATACTGAAGATTTGTTGTGAATGAAAGTACAATTTTTGTTGTTGTTGGAAAGAGTGAAAAAGACCTTTTGTTGCAATTTTGTTTGTGGTTAGTGGACCTTAACTGGATAGCTTATTCAAATTACAGTTGGTATTTATTGTTGAATTTGAGTTTCTTTTGAAAGACTTATAGCTAAAATATTGTGACAATTTGGTTCTAAAGTGCAAATACAAAATATTATACATGATGACAATCATTTTATATGCTGATTGATTTGATTGGAAAAGAATAGAAGGATCGCAAAGTCTCTGTTCTTGACATTTGGTAAGAATCAAATCCATGGTGGCAACTGTGTAATTATGGGTTTCTAGAAAATTTTTAGTTATTTGTTTTGGGTGTGATTAAACTTAAAATTCGAATACAGCACTTTGATGATTGTACTTTAATCTCTGTGAACTCGATGTTTCATCCACTTGAGTAATCTTTGTAGCTAATAAAATGCCTTTGCTTCTTATAAATAATATTATGTGACTTGACATGAGGGCTCTTCCATTGCATCTTTCCTTTCATGTATAGTCCAAGTTTGCATTGGTTTACTCTTTTAGACTCCATGCAAGTTATAAATGTGGTATTACAATGATCTGTAGACTTCAATTGGTGAGATGAAGACATACTTTTCTTGCCACATGAAATCTATTAATTATCCTGTTGAAGTTGCTATTGGATATTTGCTCATCTAGCTCTTTAAAAAGACAAGTTCTAACAGGAAATCACTTGGCACGTCTTTAGAGGATGTTTCCAGTTTACTTAATTCCATTGCCTGTTGATGTTCCTTTGTTGGCAGGAGAATATGGCTCATGCTCTTGGTATATGTCTCCGACTCCTTGAAAACAATAGGTCATCCGACAGTGTGAGAAAGTGAGTAACTATTGAATCATGTTTGCACCTGGAAAGCTTTTCCTCTTTTCCTTATCTTCCAGCTGCTACTATGTCTCCCTAAGAAATATTTATATAAATTTTGTTTGGGATATTATCCAGTACGGCTGCAGCAACATTCAGGCAAGCAGTAGCGTTGATCTTTGATCACGTGCTGCATGCAGAATCACTACCAGCAGGCAGATTTGGTTCTGGAGGATACACTTCTCGAACAAATTCTGTAACTAGTGATGTCAATCGCAACATAAAGCGCCTTGAGTATGTAACTCATTCATTTTGTTTTAGTTATCATAATTGTAGTGTCAACGAAAAGATTTAGAGCATCCTATCAACATGTCGGTTATATATTTGGCATTTTTTGTGCCCATGAAATGTTATTTTTGGGTCATGATAGAGATGATGAGTAAAATGTTGTTCCAAGCACAATTATAAAATAATTGATGCACGAACAATTAGGTTGCTGGATTTGGATGTTACTGCCGGAGGGGCATCATTAATGAGGGGCACTCTAACAAAAGCGGGGAAACTTGGACTTTGCTTGCTTGAAGACTTGACAACTCTTGCTGCAGGTGGATCTGTATGTGCTGGATTTGAATCAATATACAGCATTTTCAGTAAAGTCAAATTTTGATATCCTTAAACTCAAATAAAATGTCTCTTGTTTTTCCCCCTCGTGAAACTCTAGTTGACACCCATTATATATTAACATGGTTGTTCCTATGATTTTTCAGGCTATTTGGTTACGTGTTGGTTCCGTTCAGCGGTCATTTGCACTTGATTTACTCGAGTAAGGAGATAATTGTTATTGTTTATATTCTTATGTTTTAAATTGGTGGAATGGAAATCTTCTTTCAGTAAAGTACTTAACATAATAACTCTCTTCAGCTGTTTTTGTAAGATGTAATATATTGGTTGAACATACATGATTGGTTGATTTTCTGATCATCTGTTTCCAATTGTTATTCAGTTGTCAGCAAATTTTGTTAAGTGTTTTCTGGATAGCGATAGGCAGACCATGTGTTGGTCTCTTTGGTTGGAAAGAAATAGAAGAATAAAGATAGAAGGAAAACCCAGAAGAAGTTTGTGCTAGACTTTAGGGTTGCACAATGGATTTCTTATCATAATCATTTTTGGAACTTTCTTTGTGCCTGATATTGTTAAATAATGGAGTTGTGTGGATTGTGGTTCATTTGGCTTTTGTCTTAAGGTGTACATGAGTTCTTGTTAATATCACTATTTACTTACAATCTGTAATGAAAAGAAATCTTTTCATTTGTTTTCGTAATCATGACTCTAGTGATTATGATTGTTCATGGAAGAGGGAACGCATGCAGATGCAATTTGTTCGTAGGAAAATTTCCCTTTCTATTTGCTCCGCACTTCTTAATGAACTGTTGGATTTGGTTTATTGCGTTTAATAGCCTATGGGAGAAACGACAGTTCATACGATGCTTCAATTATATTGATGATGGGTGTGAATAATCTTAACAACTCTAGCAATTTTCAGGTTCATATTGTATAATTATGTAGTTCTCTTCCGGACGCTGATTCCTTTCGAACAGGTACAGATAGAACTAAATGGTGCTGAGATTTGAGTTTTTGTATGTTCATTGTCATTATCTAATAGATAGTTAAAAATGACAGGTTCTGCGCCACCAAATATGCTCACTTCTCATGACATCACTTCGTACCAACTCTGAGGTAATATTTCTAGAATGATTTTGCAATTCATGTGTATATGATCACCTTGCAGTTCGATAAGTTTTCTAACAAATGCTCTCTCCCCTCTTACCAATCCCCGAATCTTATGAAGATTGAAGGCGAGATAGGGGAGCCTTACTTTCGCCGCTTAGTATTGCGGTCTGTGGCCCATATTATTAGATTCTATAGTTCATCCCTTACAACAGAATCAGAGGTATTGCATCTTTTTTGTGGTTGTGCAGTTCTCTGTTAATATCAGTACATTTCTTATTTTTATATTTTTTCCAAGAACAGGTGTTCCTCAGTATGTTAGTGCGGGTTATAGCTCTTGATCTACCACTGTGGCATCGCATTCTTGTCCTTGAAATCTTGAGGGTAATGCCAACAGGTCCACAACTTTACACAGCAAAAGCTTTTTGCTGGTATACAGTGTTTGCATCGAAGAACAAGTGGTTTGGGCTAACAATGTAATGTTTTGCAATTTCACAGGGTTTCTGTGTGGAAGCGCGCACATTGCGCATTCTTTTTCAGAATTTTGACTTGTAAGTACATGATGCATTATCTGCTTTGATCTATCTCTTGTAAGTTTTACCGGGAAAATATTCTTAGAGATTTTTAAGGAGGCCTAGGGTTTTAACTTTTTCCTATTGTGTTGTCGCATTAACATTTAAAGCAATAATTACAAAAGATATACAGATAGTTGTTCATTATCAGAGTTTGGAGTGGGAACCAGTTTTCAATTTTGTAAAATCGCTCTATTGCGAATTTCTCATTAAGAACACCTTCATCTTTGTAAATTTATGCAAGGTAATTATGATTAATCAACTGTCTCTGAACACAATGCTAATTCCTTTTGCGTGTCAACATATGTCCTACACTCCTACTTTTAGATTACTCTTTTCATTACATTTTGCTTCATATTATCCAGTTTCAAACAACACTCATATTTGTCCACAAGTTTGGAATTTACCTTAGGTGATCCTCACTATTTGGATTTCGCCCTGATTCTCATGTGAGTTACGCGTTAGATAAAGTTCAGGGCTTTGAATCTTTTTTCTGTTATGTGGAGGATTTCAAAACACACACACACACACACACATAGATATATATTTTTTTAATAATGGACCAGATCAAAATGGCTCAATTAAATTCTAGTGCTTCTTCTATTAGTGAAGTTTCTAGAAAAAAAAAATATATCAAACGGCGCAATGCACCTTGGGTCGCTACGGAAACAGCCTCCTTGTATAATTACAAGGGTAAGGTCTGCGTACAACTGACCCCCCAGACCCCAACCTGTTGGGAATATACTGGGTATGTTGTTGTTGTTGTTTAATGCCTATCTTGTTCCTTCTATTATCATGGAACTCTCCAACCGACTTTTTTGTTGATGTGATAAGCCTGCTAATTACTTGGAAAGATTTGGCCACTCTAGGATCGCATGATAAATTCATGTGAGTGAAATAGGTTCATCAAGGTTTAAAGTAGTAAACCATGTTCTGTGTATGACTTTCATACAACTTAAACGAATTGGATAAGTAATTAACTGGTTTAATGCCTCCCACATTTTTCCTTTGACAAAAAAGAAGAAGTTATTTTTCCTGCTTATACATACATATATTATAAGTTGTCATAGTTATTTGTGTATATTGCAGAAATCCCAGTAACTCAAATGTGGTTGAGGGCATGGTTAAAGCTCTTGCCCGCGTTATTTCTTCTGTGCAGGTTAGAGATCCACTTCATTTCTTGATGTATATAATTTCTGTAGATGCCTTTGAGTTGTACTCTTTCAGTATGCTAAATGTTTTGAATGATTGCTCTGTATATATGGCGGAGAATTATATAATTTCAAGTAGCTTAAAACTTGCTTTTGGGGTTGATTTGATGCTTGCGTATATATCTAAGAAGATTGGCAATAGCCAACACTTCACGTTCATTGCATTTCTTGATGTAATTTTGTTGAATTATAATATATTCTCAATGATCCAGCAAACGGAATTGTTTCTTCTTCTGTAAGGACTTAGGAAGTTTACTGTATCATCGCGCTTAGTACAAGTTCTTGGATAGTTCTCTTGATATTGATGCAAGAAGTTGTGCTTAGATTAAGTTTGAAGGCTAGTCTCAATGCAAGAGTTTGACATTGTGAGGCTGAGCGTGATGAGCTTTTTAGAGGCTAGTAGTGAACGTCACTGCATTATATATACTATTATAAAAGGATACTATAGAGTATAGCCATGCCCTAGAAACATCATCTAGTGTATAGAGTGTAGAGATTGAACAGAGTGTTGTCTCTTTAAAAATATTATACAAAGATGATTGCGTGACCATAAGTATTTGCTTGTTGGCACAACAACATGACGTTTTTGGGTTTACTTGGTTAATAAATTCGATAATTTTTCCTTTCGTCTTATGGAGGTCTTCTTGTTTCTGAAGTTGGTGTTTAAGTGCTTTAGACAATAAACTGCTCCTGTCCATGTCGATTTTTGTTTTTTAATATTTTAGCTTTTATTTTGTTCATCTCCTCTTGCATGCTGCTTTGATTGTGCAATTGTATAGTTTAAAAAATCATACTGCAAAGTTTTAACTAACAGTTTCTATGGTTAATGTTATAGTACCTAGAAACTGGCGAGGAGAGTCTTGCTGCTGTTGCTGGAATGTTTAGCAGTAAAGCCAAAGGTAATATACACACTTTCAGACACACGAGATAAAGAAAATTTTAATGTGCAGACTAAGAAGGGAGGAGTCTAGATTGATTAATTGCACCCTTATTTGAGTGATCTTTAGGTATTTAAGTTTTTAATCTTATTGTATTGCATCTTCTACTACTCTGTGAAACACAAATCACGTTTGATTTGAATAATGATTTCTATGAATTTCACCATACTATATTTGATTTGAATTATGATTTCTATGAATTACACCATGCATTAGATATCCTCAGTTTACAATATCTTTACATAGATGGTGTGACTGATACCTTGGTTGTGACTGGGTTACAGTTATGTAGTAAAAGTATACCATCGTATCTTAAGGATCCAAATGACAGAAAAGTAGTTCTCTCCAGAAAGAATCTCCTTCTACCCAAGTGGATTTAGAATAACAAAAAAAAGTCAATATGAACTAATAAGTAATGACAGTAATCTACTTAACTCTCATTATTATAATGGATTAGATGTAGTAAGGTGTAGGATAAAGCAGCAACAGATAAAGAAGCTCATTAAGTGATTCTCTGACAGACCTATTGGGGGTGTGGCTCACACTCTCTGTCATACAGGCATTTAATTGGCATTAGATTCTTTTCCAGAATAACTTTAGCTTTTGGTGGATAGGTAATAAGATGGTGATTATAGTTTTATATAGCACCAGATTTGTACTTCATTCGAAATGTAATGAAGCTCCAATTTCTGTTTTCTAATTAAGAATCACTTTAAGAGTTAAGAGTCTGATACTTATAGTAGTCCATTTTACCTATCGCTCAGCGATGACTGGTTTAATTCCTGGGCTGATGCGTTTTAGTTATCGATAACTTTCATTGAGCATGGTCGCCAAAATGATATGTGGAGCTTGGTATCATGTCAGGTATCGAGTGGAGCTTGGACACTGATGCATCTAATGCAACTGTTTTGGTCGCTAGCGAAGCACATGCTATCAGTTTAGCAATTGAGGGTCTGTTAGGTGTTGTTTTTGCTGTTGCCACTTTGACTGATGAGGCAGTGGATGATGGTGAGGTAGGATACACCGAATCACTGCCTAATTTTGTTGCTCCATTTATCTTGTATCTCATAATAAGTGTCTTTATGAGCTACTGATTTCTGTATTGTATTTTTTTTCTTGGTGCAATCAGCTTGAATCCCCCAGATGTGATACTGATCCACCCGCAAAATGTGCTGGGATAACTGCAACACTTTGTATTTCGATAGTCGATTCAACTTGGTTAACAATACTAGATGCTTTGTCCCTGATTTTGATGAAGTAAGTTAATAACTTCATGTTATATTATTACTATGGAATTGAAATTTGTACTGTCTGATATCTAGTCAACCACAGATCACAGGGTGAGGCTATTATACTGGAGATATTGAAAGGTTACCAAGCTTTTACGCAGGTAATTTTATCTTCCATAAGATGTTATATCATGTAAATAGATTCTTGTTTGAAGTTTCTGTTTCTAAATTCTAAGACAGTATTCTGCCGATCAGTTGCAAATTTGCAATTGCACCCCTAGCTAATGTTTTTTGAGCAATCAGTGTTACATTGTTTGCCAAACTACTGCAATAATCTATGGGTCAGCTGAGTGTCACTGATTTTTGCACAGGCATGTGGAGTTCTTCATGCTGTTGAACCGTTAAACTCTTTTCTTGCGTCCCTTTGCAAGTTCACAATTTATATCCCCAATGAAGTTGAAAAAAAGAGGTACTTCTTTCCTGAAATATTTGATGAATTTTGGTGCATTGTGATTCTAGATAAGAAATGTACCTACTCTTTGATACTGTTGCTTTTGACATCTTTAATATGTGAAGACATCTTCCTTTGAATCAAATTGGGATTTGCTTGAACTCATGAGTATTTCCGTATTAGTTATTTGATCTCGCGTGGCAATTATAAATTCTTTCGCTTTCATGTCAAGTAGTTTACGGTAACTTGCTGTTCTGGGGAACATGGTTGTTCACTCTACTTCTAAGTTTCATTACATTGGTGAAGACCTGGATTTAGAGATTGCTTGTCTACCAATATTTAGTATGGTTTAGACCCTCAATGCATTTAATCTTGTCTACCGATATTTAATACATATGGTCAAGGGACCTTTATGGAGTGAATAATGTCCAGCTATCCCTCTCCCATCCCATCTTAGATTTATCTCTTCTAATCTTGGGAAGTTACAACACTCATCTTTTATGAAATTGCCTTGCTGTGGCTCACCAATGGAGCATCTTATCCTTAGCATCTTGAAAGTAACTGTCACACACTTGAACATACCTAGATAAGAAGAAAATATTTTCTTACATCTAATGTGTGACTAACATCATTTTATACTAGAACGAGTTATTTAAGAGCCGATTCTTAGATATCGTTCTAGGTCTCTGTTTGATTTTATTAGTTACTTTTAATTGGACTTTGCAAATCACAACTGGTGGGTTGGTTTAAGGTGAAAATAGAACACCCAATGTAGTTTTTTTCTGTTAGAAGTGGGTTTTCCAAGAGAAATTCAACATTTTTGATATTCATTGTTCTTTCTAATGTTCTCTAGGATTTCTATGTTGCTAACCCTGTAAGACTTGAAATCAATGAAAGATTTCTCCTAAGCATTTCCTCTTGTCGTATAGTTTGATATTACATGGGTCCTGGAATCCCAAATTGTCTCATGAATATTTCCCTTTAGGAAAAGGGTCATTTCATATACTGTTGAGAAGAAAAATTTCTGAAACCATTTGCAAAGTCTTTACCTGTGTTGCCTTAAATTTCAAATGACTATCTAATATGGTATCATAATAACTGGGAAATAACTTTGTTTACAAAGTAACTCCTCGTGGTTTCTGGTTTAAGTAGTTTTAAATTTGGGGGATATGTCACACTTGAGATGCTCATTTGGTGTGTTATGAGAATAATGTTCTATTCTTGTGTCGAAACCAGGTTCCACGAGGTTCACCATTTGACTGCGTTAATTACTTAATTCATTTCTTCAACACTTGTTTTCCCCATATTTATCTAAGGAAGTGTCTTGAGTTATCATTATTTGTGGCTGGTATAAGTATTTTCCAAGGTTCTCATAACTGGATCGGTTTGACGACCGGTCAAGCTACTGTTCAACGGTTCACTGGTTGGACGTTGGACGGGTGTTTAATTTATTAATATTTTTAAATATATATAATACTTTATATAATAATTTTTATATATTAAAACATGATTAATTAAATATTTAGACAATTCGAAACATTCAAATGTTTAAACTAATTGATAAACAATTTATAAACATCCATTATATATTAAATATGTATACATGAGTAGACTATTCAAAATATTAAAATGTTTAAACTAATTGATAAACAATTTATAAACATTCATTATATATTAAATATGTATTTTTTTATATAAAAATATTTTAAAATATATAATTTATTATAAAAAATCTGGATTGGTTTAACTGGTCTACTGACCGACTTTTGGCCGGTTCTGACCAGTTCTTGACCGTTAGCTGGCAACCGGTTTATGCCAGCAAACTGGACCGATCAACAGACTGGTTCCCGGTCCGGTTTTGCCCTGTGAAAAAACTAGGAAACCTAACTTATGTCACAATTAACATTTTGTATAAACTTGAAATTAATCCTTTATTTTGGTGCTATCCCAAGTGTGAATATGACCTTTATCTATCTCAATTTTCAATTGCAAAGTTTGGAAAGCGCATCATTTCTTAAATTGGATAATTTCTCCAAGCCTAAGAGAAATTGATAAGCGGATTGAAGTTGCCCTTGACGAATTCCTCGTGACGGACTGAAGAAGGCTCGCTAGACCATTCCATAAGAAATCAAATCTTTTGGTAGAGGACAATATGCATTATGAGATTAATCCAAGAGTTAGGAAGTCTAATCTCTTCAAGAACAGAATGTAGAAAGTCCCACTTGATTCGGTCATATGCTTTTTCAAGATCTATCTTGATAGCCATTGAACCCCTTTTTCTCTTTTTGTGTATTGACTGGTATGCTATTTCTTTTATGTTATGTCGAACAAATAACCTATAAATGGAAAGCGCTCAGTCCTCAGTGTTATATTATGTATAGGTGTTTACTTATTTTTCTATGCTCAACATTCTTCAAAATGTTTCCAGAATATTCAGATTAACAATCAGCTTCTCAATATTTTATGTAGTGTTCTACTGTCGCCAAGTTCAAAACGTGCTGAACAATTAGGTGGCCAGAAGGAGAACATTGTTCTTACTTCAAAAAACGTGCAGGTTCTTTCTATTTATTTCTTTTCTAATTTTATCTTGATTTGAATATTTTCTTTTATGTATATCTATTTTTCTTATTTGCTTAACAACTTATGGTTTTATTATCAATACTTGCATGTGCAGGCTTTAAGGACTCTCTTCAACATTGCTCACAGGTTGCATAATGTATTGGGTCCATCATGGGTTTTGGTAGGTTAATATTTTTCATTAAAATGCTTTAAGACTATTTTCAGATTCTAGTATTTGATTTTCCCCTTATGTTTTGGAGGTTTTGGAAACTCTATCTGCTCTTGATCGAGCAATACATTCTCCTCATGCGACAACACAGGTAATACTTTAAATAATGGTTATGTTTGGATGAAAATTCAAGGTAACCCTATGCTGTTAAGTAATAAAGAAATCCTTTTTGAATTTAGTTTGTTTTGATCATCTCTCTTAGTTACCTTTTTCTGTAATTTATACAAATCCCACTGTTGTTTTCCTTTTCCAGCTGCATCAAATCAACTGCTGCAATTCTAAAAGTATTGTCTTTATGAAGAAAATGACACAGCTTTAATAATGGAAGCTTTATAGTATCACGACTCAAAAATCATATGTTGCCTATCATACTAGTAACAATTAGTTCAGTTAGATTTCAGTAAAGCTGAGTAATCATAACCCTTTTCTCGTTTTTACCAAGATATATTTCAGGCTTTCTCTTGCATATAATGTGCAATTTCTTTTTCTGTAATTTATACAAATCTCACTGTTGTTCCCCTTTTCCAGCTGCATCAAGTCAACTGCTGCAAATTATAAAATTATTGTCCTTGTGAAGAGAATGACACAGCTTTAATAATTAAAGCTTGTAAAGTATCACGACTCAAAATCGCTGGATATATTATTTTTTGTCTCACTGCCTACCCCAACTTGCTTGGGACTAAAAGACTGTTGTTGTTGTTGTTGTTGTCATAAATTTTGTCTCACTACTCAAATGATGTATACATAATTGTCCACGGATATTCTTGTTGCCCTCATAAATTCCTCTTTGCGTGTTCATGGCTATTCTCCAAATTTGGACTTTAAATTTTGTAGGAAGTTTCAACAGCAGTCCCAAAGCTTTCTAGAGATCTATCTGGGCAATATAGTGACTTTAGTATTCTCTCTTCATTGAACTCTCAGGCAAGTTCTTTAAAGTATTTTATTTCCTTATGCATTTTCTGTGCATTATATTGATTGTACTTATCTTTGCCTCTTTTCGTTATTCCTGATCTTTTGTAGCTTTTCGAGAGCTCAGGTTTGATGCACGTGTCAGCGGTTCAGTCACTTCTTTCTGCTCTTTGTCAGTTGTCACGTCAATGTATAGCAACTTTGAGTAACATTGGGCCGGCATCTAATCAGAAAATTGGAAGCATTAGCTTTTCTGTGGACAGAATACTATCCATCCTCAACAATAATCTTCACAGTATGTTCGTTTACCAGTTTTGTAGATATGATGTTCCTTTTGTGTCATCATTTGTTATTCTTATACTCCCGCATTTAGATGTGCTGCATTTCCACAGATGCATTTTTCTCCACTAGTCTCGCAAAAAGATGGTAACAGAAACTGATACTCCTATATATACCCGACTATTTACTTCCCATTTATATGCTATCTCAGTTGTTACTTTAGTCTTTTGCATTGTACATTCACTCAGTCTACTAAAAGTTGGTTACCTCTCTAATCTAAGATGGTTGGAAGTTTATTGGAGTATCTATGTCTACATGCCTCTCTCTGGTGTGATCTTATCCCTCATTACCACTCTTTATTAAGCATGTTGGGTAAACAGGTTTATATGAGGGTACTATCTAAATTGATAGGTTAAAAGTGTTTGTATGAAGAAACAATAGAACAGAAACAAAATAAAAAGCTATCTTCGATGTTTCCACTGAAATGTTATTGGATAGACTTGAAGAGGTGTTTTTTGATGTTATTAAATGACACTCGTCTTGACTGAATATGTGCAAGTGATTTTGCTTTTGTACTTAATTTCATAGAGTTCCTAGAACATGTCTGTAAGAAGTAAGAACTAAGCATTATATGCATTAGTTATTGATTTGTCATATTCTAGAACACCTCACACTGTTGTCTCAAAACTATACCTGATGCGTACCAAAATAGTTGACACTGTGGTAACTGTCGTTGGGGTAATTTGGAACCATTGTGTATCAGCCACTAATTTTTTTTTTTCATTACATTGACAGGGGTGGAACCTTTATGGGATGACATCGTTGGTCATTTCCTTGAGGTAATCTTTTACGTCTTTAGCGCAAATGTGCACTCCTTTCTCCCTAGTGACACTTGTAACATGCTTTGCAGCTTGCTGATAGTTCCAATCCGCTACTACAAACTATGGCCCTTGATGCATTAGATAAATCCATATCTGCTGTCTTAGGTTCTGATCAGTTTCAGGAGAATGCTTCATCAAACTCAGTTGATGCACCGACTGATGTGAGAATTTCTCTCTTTACTTTTTATTTCTATCTTTTATTTCATTTTTCTTCGTTTTTTTTGTTGTTTGGGTGTTGTACTTACCATATCATGTCATTTAAATGCTCTGGAAGCTAATTGTCCAATCGAAGTTGAGATCACTGGAATGTGCTGTCATCTCACCATTAAGTAACCTTTATTCTTTATCACAAATTTACGATGTTCGGCTTGGATCTGTGAAGATTCTTTTGCATGTTATAGAGGTAAATTTCTCAGTCATCTCTTTCAGAATGTTTTCCCCTTCATGGTTCACTATGCATTTCTTGGTCTAACTAAGCATTGAGCAACTGTTCAGAGGCATGGGGAGAAATTGCACTTCAGTTGGCCAAATATTCTTGAAATGTTAAGGTGCTTTATTTGCTTTTTTATTGATGCCAATTTCTGATGATTTTTGGCTACTCCTTATTAGATCTCTTGTCATATTCCAGGTCTGTAGCTGATGCATCAGAGAAAGATCTCATTGCACTAGGATTCCAAGTGAGTGAAGTATCATAAAAATTGCTCCTTATTTTGAAAATATTTTCTTTTTTCTGAAATAGATTTTGGACAGTGTGCGAACACATAATGATAATCTATGAGAGAAATATGCAATTTATGACACATTAAACGATGAATGATGGTCCTTTTAATGTTAGACTTTAGGTTCCATAAAAATTGTCTTTGAGCTGCTAGTGGAGTTTCAATTAAGACTTGCTAATATTAGATGCATGATTTCCTGGCTGTCATGCTGTATCTGGACAATATTTGGCTATACAATGACAACTGAATTCAATTTTACAATGTTCAAACAGTTGAACAAATTGTTTAAACAATGAAGCAAATAATTAGTGGATATTACTGGTAACAGAATTTAGAAAGACCATGTTCTAGTAGCCAACTTTCTCACAAGAAATCAAATATTTTGTTTTGCCTTTTCTATTAAAAAGTGTCGATATTGCTTGGTTTCGGCAATCTGATTTCGCACACATGGAAGTAAAGAGATCTATGTCATATTATTCTGTTGGGTTGAGATATTGTTTGCCACTAATCATTAGATTACATTGAATCATGATATTGATGAACTCCATATTTCGTATCACTTCTGGTGGACCATCCATTTTCCATGAGGGTTTTTCTTTAGGGTTCAGATTCTGTCTTTTTGTTTTAATAACTTGGTATATTAACTCTAGGTTCTAAGTTACTATCCTGGTCCTTTTTCAATTTACAACTAATGAAGTTTTTTT
>BKCP01005195.1:202015-225327 GCA_008636005.1 Striga asiatica | reverse complement strand
TCTTTTAAATTGATTTTTTTTTTTGTTTTATGAAGAGCCCATTTTGACATGTCTACAGAGAGATGTTATACATGTTACACTAAACTATCGAAGTCACATAGCATGTTAACTCTACTCACTACTTTATTCATACAAAACTCAACTCTTCTACGGCAATATTTAACTCTACTTAAAGCATAAAAATTGTAATTATAAAACAATTTGATGCGGTCATTACAACTTTTTATATTTATAAGAGTTGATGAGGTGGTTTATCATCTAAAAATTCTTGCGTCTCTAGTTTCACTTGGTTAATCACCAACATAGGCTATCTGGTAACATTATACTAAATGTTTCTAACAGTCTTTTCTAACATTATTCTAGACTAGATGTTTGTAACAAAAGTTTTTCTAACAAAGGAGGAATAATCTAAAATGATAAGCAATATAATCTCTCTCTATATATAAAGGTTTGTATTTATTTAAAATAATATTATTTTTCAAAAAGAAATATTGCTATAACGTATAACAAAAAAAGTTTGTAATTGGATTGAAAATTGCTTAATAATATTTAATTTATCCTAGTTATAATTCGTTGGATTCGTGGAATTGTTTTCTATAGATCAAATTGTTAATTGAATTTAACAAGCGTGTGTAAAAAACGTACAATATTTTTTATATACACGGTCAAATTTAAGTATATATGGTCATATAAGGATACATTATAAAATTTCGAAGTATATATGTCAAATTTTTAAGTATGTATGGTTAGAGGTGGCCTCGAACCGGCCCGACTTAAAATTGTTGTCTGCGGGCCTAGAACTGACCCGTGGTTTTAGGCGAGTTGGTTGTTTTTTGAAGAAATTGAACTAGCGCTTCGACGCCAAAATTCTAATTTAAAATTTGATTTTTATTTTTACTTATTATATATTATTTTAATTATTATTAGTGTTATTTTTAATTTACCGAATTAGTACTGAACCACCGGGCCGATTCTAAAATGGGACCGCTGGTTTCGAATTGGAACCGGCTGCTTTCGGATCTCTCAATCCTTCCATTATTGCCGCTTAAGGCCACCGATTTTGGACTCTCCGTCTTCTACAAACAAGGTTCGGTTTGCATTCTAGTTTTGATCCATTTGATTTCTTTCTTTCATTATTCCTTGTGAGGCCATCTATAAACTTGAGTTTTCGGGGGCGAGAATGGAAGATTTTGAATTTCATTGTGTTGTTTCTGTACAAAAGTGGGAATATATTGCAGAGGATTATGAACTCTTAGTCGACTAGCATCACCTCCCTCCATTCCCAGCTAGAAAGGACGAGGAATTTGAACCATCTCATATTTTGGCTCATTTTAAATCAATGGGAAAAAAAGAAAGGCAATATAACTTTCGACCATCTCTAGTGCAATTTAAATACTTTCGTTCACAAATACCAAAACCAGAGATCTAAACTCCCATTGATTTATGATAATACAAAAGGATGAAAAAGAGAAATAGTCTTATTGATGAGACACAATAAATTTACATGACAAAAAGGTTTCAAGAGTTAAACCACATGAATGATATCACATATGTCATGGCATCACCTATTTTAACCCCTGGCAAATCAAATAAATCTCCCTGGAACAAGATCTCGTAGCTTTAGGCCTCAACCATGATGCCTTATTGAAGAGTTTCTTGCAAATTTGGCCGAATTCTGCAAGCGAAACATAATATATATATATATAACTACTATATATTATATTCTATTATACTATGATATAAAGTATATAACTAGGAAAAAAAAAAAATAGAACTTGAAGAGAATCAACACCTTTTATGTCTTCACTTTCGAGAAGCTTAATGAGAAGGTGGCCTCCTGGTCGAAGCACACCATTGGCATTTGAAGCCGAGCATGAACTATCTGATTGCACTTCCACAGATGATAACAAATTATTAATGCTGTTATTAGTGTCTATGCAGTCAAGGGCAACAGCAGCCCTCCCGACTGCAAGATCAAGGGCCCGCATCCCGAGTTGCGCAGATAAAGCTGCATCTCTACTTGTAATTCCAGATACTAAGGGGCACATATCAGAGAGTATGACGCTAAATCCTTTTTCCTACAAATATCAAGCAACAGAAGATCAACCTCAATGCATCAGTAAGTGATTCTTTAAAATAATATCTTACTTATGAAGAGGCATAAAAATTAAAGATGCCAAAGCAAGATAATAAAAAAAATCAAATGGATAATGACAAAATCTACCAAAGAGAGCTTATAGAGATTTGGGGATGATTACAAAGTCCACCAGATGTTAAATCTTGTTATGAGAAAACAAGATTTTTTTGTTATCCTCCTTTCAGGTTATACTATTCAAGAAAACCTTCATGCCACTATTACTATATATATCTTAAACATGTGCTATGTGAATATCTAGGTTGGAATAACGTATTAAATAAAAAGTCCATCGTAAAGTAACTCAAACCCAATTGTATCTCAGGAGGTCTTAAAGGAGCTCTAAATCTTCAACCAACACCCCACAAGTAAAAAAAGACATAAGCAAATCTCTCCACCCATATATAACTATAAAAGAATGTCGCCCCGTCCTATATCTCTTTTTCCTCTGAAGAGCAAAAATTCAACCAAAGTTGGAAAATTAATGATCTTGACATCACAATAATCAGATGAAAGCTACATAATTTGCATCTACCTGAGGAGAGAGTGCTCTAACGTGGTCTCTTGTCAGTTTCAACACATCAGCACAAACTGTTTTAACCCTTGCATCACAATACTTGGATGGGACCTTCACCTTCTGCTCTGCAACACACCATGCATCAATCAATAATACATTCAAATTATAAATTAATTATATTTTCCAATGCATAAATGACAAAACTAACGCAATCAGTGTCTTCATAGGTAATACCCAGCCGAACTCTCATTCGTCAGTAACTACAAATTTTACTGAGTTTTGGTACCCAAGGAATTACCTTAACATCAACTCCAACAACTACTCCACCCTTTTCCAAAGGCCCCAAATTTTGACAGGCCACCTGGATTACCACACAACAGCAATTACTTATTTTTTTCTCATCCATATAACAACCATGCTAAATCATATAAACAATCAATCATCAACAAGCAGCAGCCAGAATTCCATCCACTCCACTGCAATCATAAAATTAACAAAACACTAAAATAAAATAATTTTCACGACAATTCAAGGGGCCACTCAATGGGTTTCATTGGACTTATAATTTAACCCCTAAGATCATCAAACTACCACTTTTCTCCTCAGAATACGCCATACAAGGACTACCAAATATCAAGCATAATCTTATAAAACACATCAAAAACCAAGCACAGAGGAAAGTAAAAATCACTGTAAAGTTCGAGTTTTACCTGAAGCCAAGCACCAGGAGCACAACCAAGATCGAGAACAGAAGAACCTGGGGTTATGATTTTGTACTGCTTCTGCATCTGACTCAACTGCATTTCCAATTTCAAATTCCAACAAAGAGTTAACGAATTTTACAATCCACCGCTGTTCATGTACGCGTAGAAGACTATATTCGCTTGGTTTCAAAATGTAGAGAAAAGCAATAAGGGAAAGAGGGACCTTGAAGGCAGAGCGAGCAACATAGCCGAGGCGCTGGGCTTCTCTGTAGAAGAAATCAGGTGTTCCGCTCATTTTTCTTCTGCTACCTTTTCGGGTTTCTGTGCGATCAATCGAAGGTGAATCAGGGTTTAGGGTTTAGGCTCCTGGGTAGTGCCAAACGAACTCCGGGTTAGAAAACCGAACCGTAACCGGAGTTAAATGGTTTGGGAACCGCAAATGAAAGGGTGAAAGAGTAAAAAGTTTTGGGCCGGGTAGCTTTGGGTTTTTAAAACCGAAAACTAAAAAATCGAACCAGCCCAAACCGAAGTAACCCGATTCGGTTAGGTTTAGATTTGCGTGTCATCATTTTTTCGGTTTGGTTATTTTGTCTTCAAATTTGTGTCATTATTTCTATTGTTAAGCTCATGTCTCAAACAATAATGAATAATTAAAATGTTTGATATTACTTCAATTTATTTTTTTTAAATTACTTTAATACTTCATAAAGTTGATTTTTGATAGTTTAAATTAAATTAAATTAAATTAAATTAAAAGTTTTATTGTTTAATAGTCATATTATGACGTTTTATGTTAAATACTTGTAAGAAATAACACTTGAATATTATCTTTTAGATTTAATTGTTTTGTATGAAACTTTTTTATTTGACTTAAATTTCTTGCTTTTGTAATATATGAATATATATATATATAACAATATTAAAAAATAATTTTTTATGCCCAATAGCTTATGCAACACGCAAAGCTATTTACGCTACGTAATACAAGAACCAAAACGTGATATATTATGATACATTAATACGCCTTTTAAAACACAAGCTAGTTTTAAGAAAACAGAGTAGGGGCCAAATTACTCAACGTTAATTTGAGATTTCTTCTAAGTGCAATTGTGTTCTGTCTAAAAGGTGTAGTTTTAAGAAAACTTGATCTCCTACTTGGAATTCCATTTTTTGCATGTGCTTATCTATATATATATAATTGTTAGCTAAGCAATAAATTTTACATAATAAATAAAACCTAATAAATTTTACTTATGTGGCAAATCATTAATAAAACCTAATAAATTTTCTTTATATGGCATTAATACACCCAATCTTATTAATAAAAAAAATATTTCATTACATTTTTTTGGGTTAATTAAGACAAAAATCATTATATTTTATGTTAATTAATGTTTAATAATTATATTTTTTATTGAATAATATAATAGTTAATATTAAAATTAGTAATTATATTTTATACTAAATAATATATGAAAGTTACATAAAATTATATTTTACACTAAAATCAATATTTTTTTATATGATGAAGCGGTTGTTTATTAATAAATTAATTTTTTTTTATGTCATAGTAAAATTTCTTAAAATCACATAACTAATTGTTATAATAAATGTAATATTTTTCAGCTAATTAATTGGTCATGATCACTCAAAATTATAAAAAGTATATATTTATTACATTTTATGCGATCAATATAGTGATTCGTATACAATCAAATCGTGTGTCCTATTTATTTTAACCAATGATCAAATTTTAAAATATAATACTATTATATAATTTATAATTTTAATATTATATACATAAATATAACTTATAATACTATATGTTACAATTATATAACTTATAATTTTTATATTATATACATAAATATAACTTATAATATTTAATTTTATTTACATTTGTGCAAATGCACAAGGTCGAATACTAGTCTGCATAAACCTTGATGCGATTTTATGTTACAATTAGGTGTTCTTTTAAGTTCTATAGGGCCACTTGCCTCTGTTGAATGAGTTTCCCTGCAACTGTGTCTTGAGAGTGCAAATAAAGCCATATTGATAGCAATGGAGGTGGATAACCACCTTTCTTAATTTCTTGTCTCCACCAATTTTTACTCTATGTTTATACCTTTTTTAATCCTTCAGTCAATTCAAAGTTTATGTATGCAGTAGGATAAATAGTACTGGATGTTATTATTACTAACAACCTGCTGAGTCTAGTTTAGTTCCATTTTATGAGGAATGAAAGCTTGGTCTTTCCAATAGCCTTTTTTGACAAGGTATTTGCAGCTAGTCCTATATTCTGACCCTTTCTTGTAATCAATCTTATAGTTCAAGCCTAATAACTTGTTTAACCACTTTTGTTGCATTGGAGTCATAATTTTATGATCCAATAAATGTTTTTCCAGGCTTGTTGGTATATCCATATATATGATAAATTTGTGTCCCACTAGATAATGCCTCCAACTTTGGATAACCACTAGAATAACCAAAAATTCCTTTCATAAAATGATAATCCCTGATTCTACTTTTATCTGTCTCAAAGATGTGTGAAATTCGATAGCCCAATATTGATGTTGTTTGTTGTTTTTTTTTTTTTTNTTTTTTAAAAGCAAATTCCCAGGGGAAATAAGGTTAGATCCACAACATGTATATAGTCAAGACCCTAAATGGGCCGAAAAATCAGAGGTCTATACAAGTCCAACCCAAAAACGAAAGCAAAAAGACGAGAAAAAGAAAAAGACAAACAGCCAAAAGGAAAAGTCCGAGTCTAGGTTGACAGGTGTCTAAGCAAGCAGTCAATTCCATAGAGCGGGTCGAAGCGTAAAAATACATGACGGCTACTAGAATCTAAATGAAGGGTAGCCCATCTGGCGTTAGCCATGCTACTTTGAGCTTAACCTAGCTCCTGATACAATGAAGAGAGCTCTCAACTCGAAAGTGTAAGTGCAGAACTGTTAGCTCAAATCTAGATACTTTCATTTGCCATAATGAATAAAAGTGAGAGAGTTTACATATTTCTATATGATAAACAGATCAAGAGAGATAAAGAAAAACGCTTTTGTTACTTACCTAACTAACTAACACACTTGAAAGATATTTTATTTTGGCATTAGTTCGATTAGTTCGAACAAGCACCTGGAACCACAGAATAAAAGGGAAGATCGTTAAATATTATATTTCCTTATGTAATATTGTTTTATTTTCCTTATATAAGTTCATGTTGATCTTATTACCGTTTTGATATGCTAGGAAATTACGTGTGGTGAGATAAAGAAGGAGGAAAGAGACATGCTTGGAGAGGAGATCAAGGAGAGAGAATAAAAGGTTTACTTACCAAAGATATGTTATTATCTTGGAAGGAAATCTTGATGAAGTCCTATGCCTTGTAGAAGACTCCAACCCTAAGGAGATCATATATATACCCTAGGAGAAGCTTATGGCGGCCGTGGATGACACACTGAGAAATATTTGAGAGCCATTCAAGCTTCACTTGCTTACTGTTCTATTTTGATTGTATTTAGTACAGTCTAAGAGTTCTTACAAACTCAAGGACTGATACTGCATTTGTTCAGTTCTTTTACATTTCATCAAAAACTATTTCACGATTTGTACACTTAGGGAATAAGTGTAGATTTATAAGTCCACGGGACGTGGCCGGAGAATTAGTTGATAGGATCAAGTAGTGTTGGCTAGATTTGAAGGGAGTTCAAGTCGTTGTAAGTCCAAACTATGTTTATGAGTGATCTATCAATGAAAGAGCTCTGAGGGGAAGTGGGACGCTTCCCCGAAGAGTTAATTATTCTTTGGTTGTTTGCTTCCGCATTTCACAATTCTTACTTTGGTTCTTACTACAATTAGCGCACTCCGTGACAAATATACGTTTCAATTGGCACCAGAGCAGTGTTCCTGTTCTTACTACGGGATAAAGATCTTTGGGACTGTGTGTTGGTCACCATGAGTCACGATGGAATGTCTGTTTCGCGCCCTCCGTTTCTTGATGGAGCAAACTATGCTTATTGGAAATCCATGATGGTAATTTTTCTTCGTTCCCTTGGCAAAGGCACGTGGCAGGCCGTTGAATCAGGATGGTCGACACCACTTATGCCAAAAGCTCCCGCTGAATTTAAACAAGGTGAACCTTCGGATGCAAAGTCGTCTATGTCTTCCACTCAAGTTCTTGTTGAAAAACCAAGGAGTCTTTGGACTGACGATGAAAAACAGGCGGAAGAAGCGAACTTCCGTGCTTTGTATGCTATCATGTCTGCAGTAGATCCAACTCGTCATAAGATAATCATTCAGTGTACCACCGCTCAAGAAGCCTGGAGGATTTTAGAAAGACAATTTGAGGGTACAAATGCCGTGAAAACCTCAAAGCTTCAAAGAGTCTCCACCGAGTTAGATGAGATTCGTATGAGGGAGGATGAAACTATTGATATGTACTATGCTCGGTTCTGCGACCTAGTCAATCAAAGTGCAATGCTTGGTGAACCGGTTCCAGAGGCTAGACAAGTACAGAAATTAATGAGAACTCTGCCGGATAGGTTTGGAATCAAGATCACAGCACTTGAGAGCTTCCAGAGGATTCAGAAACTTGGCATTGACGATCTCCTCAGTGAACTTCGCACCTTCGAAATCAATCATGGTTTTGACTCTATGAGGATAAGCAAAGGGAAAGGCTTGGCGTTGAAGGCCAAGGTTCGCACCTCAGTAGCTGAAGATGAAGAATCTGATGAGGAATCCTTTGATCCTGATGAAATCACCAAGGCACTTACTGTACTCTCAAGAAATGTCTCGAAACTGAAGAAATTTCAGAAAAAAAGGTTTCAGGGTAATAGGTCATTTGATGGTGGTAGGAACCAAATTCAGCAATTCGGAGAAAAGCGTTCTGGTTTGCAGCTGAACAAGGTTCAGAACTCTAATCAAGGAGTAGAGAAGGATCAGTGCCGTGAATGCAAAGGCTTTGGACATTTCCAAAAAGAATGCCCTAATTTCAAGAAGAAGAACAAGACATTCAAGGCTACATGGTCTGATTCCAGTGACGATGAGGACAAAGAACCTGAGACAACTGAGAATTCTATCTACTCAAACAACTCTGCTAAATGTCTTCTTAATGAATATAACTGCTTTACTTCCTCTGTCCACCTAACTGATATTGAATCTGATGCAGGTTCTTATGCGAAAAACTTGAGCGAAGTGGATTCTGATGAGTTCTCGGACCCAGCTGCCGAGAATCTTGTGCTTCACAAGTACGCCATTGAAAAATGTCTCAAGGCAAGAGACATCATCAATAAGTACCAAGCACAAAAACAGAAGATGAAGGTTATGGAACAACGATCTGGTGAGCGAGAAAAAGAGATAGATTATCTCCGGGACGAGCTTCAAAAGATGAGAATGATGACAGTCGATTTGAACGAGAAGCTTATTAAAGCGGATCTTCATACCGCAAAACAGGATAAGGATTTAAATAGTTGTTTTGCAAAACTTGCCTTGGTTGAACATGGGGATAAACTCAACAAGCAGGCAAGTGACGAGCTGAATTTTATTATTGAAAACTTACGTAACGAGTTGTTTGCTTTGCAAAATGTTGCAGGTGAGAGAGAAACTGAGATAGCCGTGCTCAAGGAGGAACTCGGGCAGTTAATGGAGGAACACATGACACTTAGAAGTCATTGCTCTACCCTTGAAGAGAAGTTGGGTAAAAGCGAGGAAGTCGTCAAGATGATCAATAAACCCAAGACCTCATATGCAGAAGTTCAAAGACTAAGTCAACAGATTGGTTCATCCAACTCGAGTAAGAACCTCCATAATCAGAAACTGAAGGGGAAGGTCGGAGAATCAGACACCCCACTAAGGAAGCCAGGTCTGACTTTTGTTAAAGAGGGGTACTCACTTGACTCCAAAAAGGGTAAGCCAAACTCCCCAAAAGCATCTCACAAAGATTCAGGTAAGAACTTTGTACCCGTTTGTCACTACTGTGGGATTCGAGGTCACATCCGTCCCAAGTGCTACAGAATGCACAATGATATATATACGGGTCAAATTAATGACTGGAGTCCTCACGGTGTTCCCTTGAAAGCACCTAAACTCAAAATTGATATAGTGAATCATGAACAGAAAAAGATCTGGGTTCCAAAGGTAAATAAGAACGTCTGTCTGTCTTCTATATTTGCCTTAAAATCCACTTCCAATTCTGACTGGTACTTTGATAGTGGCTGCTCTCGTCACATGACAGGGATAAAATCCAACTTGGTTGATATTGTGCCTGTTTCATCTAGTTCAGTAACTTTTGGTGATGGAGCTAAGAACAAGGTTCTTGGAGTAGGGTGTCTGAATGTTCCTGGTCTGCCTAAACTTAAAAATGTTCTTTTGGTTCAAAACTTGAAGGCAAATCTTCTGAGTATTAGTCAATTGTGTGATCAGGGTCTGTATGTGAACTTTACTAAAACTCAGTGTCGTGTGTCTGATCAAGAAAACAAACATGTTCTTACTGGTACTAGATCTAGGGATAATTGTTATCTAGTGGAATTTGATTTGAAGTGTAATAAAACCAGTACTGATATGACTGAACTATGGCATCAAAAGTTGGGGCACATTAATTATCCTCACTTACTTGAACTTTCTTCTACAGGGGCTGTTCGAGGATTGCCCAAGCTGAAAAGGGAAATACCACGGGTGTGTGGATCTTGTCAAATGGGCAAACAGAAAAGGGCGTCTCACAAAAAGTTGACTGAAATCAGTACGAACCAGATAATGGAACTGATTCACATGGACTTGATGGGACCGATTCAAGTCGAAAGCTACAGTGGTAAGAAGTATATTCTTGTGTGTGTGGATGATTACTCTAGATTCTCTTGGGTTGATTTCTTAAAAGATAAATCTGATGCTCTTGATGCTTTTAAAAGACTTGTGCTGAAACTTGAGAATGAAAAACGGACCAATCTTGTTGCCATTAGAAGCGATCACGGTAAGGAGTTCGAGAACCGTGGTTTTGAACTCTTTTGTGAATCTCGTGGGATTTTTCATCAGTTTTCATCTCCAATCACTCCACAGCAGAATGGAGTCGTGGAGCGTAAGAATAGAACTCTTCAGGAAATGGCAAGAGTGATGCTTGTTTCCCAGAATATGTCCTTGAGATGGTGGGCCGAGGCGGTCAATACTGCTTGCTACATAACTAACCGTGTGTTTTGCAGGAAAGGAACCGGGCTGACTTCTTATGAATTGTGGAAAGGTAAAGCACCTAATGTGAAGTATTTTCATATATTTGGGTGTCGGTGCTATATTTACAATGACAGAGATCATCTTGGTAAATTTGAATCTAAAAGTGATGTGGGTCAATTCCTTGGATATTCTACTAACAGTCGTGCTTATCGTGTTTATAATTTGCGAACTGAAGTAGTCATGGAGTCCATTAATGTGGTTTTTGATGATGTGTCTGAGTGTGTTACGATGCCTGATGTGTCTAAACTTGATGTGTCTAATAAAGAGGAGGTGTCTAAATCTGATTCTGAAAGTATGTTGAATGAAGTAAAAACTGAAACACCAGATTGTGATGAACATGTAATTGTTAATGAGTATAGTGTCCCTATGAACCTTGGAACTCCGTCTGAACCAAAGCGCGATCCTCCCGCCAAAGTTCAGAGGGATCATCCTAAGGACCAGATCATAGGAGGAATCACTGAGCGTAATACTAGAGGTGTAAAACCTGACTTTCGGAGAATAGCTGGTGTGTGTCATTTTGCGTGTTATGTGTCTAAAGTGGAACCTAAAAATGCCAAAGAAGCCTTGTGTGATGATTTCTGGGTTCTGGCTATGCAGGAAGAACTAGAACAGTTTGTGAGAAACGATGTGTGGGAACTTGTACCTAGACCTTCCGATTCAAACGTCATTGGAACGAAATGGATTTTTAAAAACAAGACGGATGAATCGGGAGAGATCACTAGGAACAAGGCACGTCTCGTAGCTCAGGGGTACACCCAAGAGGAAGGTGTTGACTTTGATGAGACATTTGCCCCTGTAGCTCGTCTAGAGTCTGTTAGGATGTTCTTATCCATTGCGTGTTTACTTGGATTTGTGATTTATCAAATGGATGTTAAGTCCGCCTTTTTGAATGGGTTTTTGAAAGAGGTTGCGTATGTTAAGCAACCTGAAGGGTTCGTAGACCCACATCATCCTGACCATGTTTACAGGCTGAAGAAGGCTTTGTATGGGCTGAAACAGGCACCGCGAGCCTGGTACGAACGCCTAACTCATTTTTTGGTCGAGATGGGCTACTCTCGAGGGGGAGTTGATAAAACTCTATTTGTTCGTAAATCTCATAAAGATATTATCATTGCACAGATATATGTAGATGATATAATCTTTGGTTCTACCTCGAAAACTTGGGTAAATGAATTTGTTAGTCACATGTCGAGTGAGTTTGAGATGAGTATGGTCGGGGAAATGTCCTATTTCTTAGGTTTGCAGGTTAAGCAATCCAAGGAAGGGATTTTTCTTCATCAGACCAAATATGCTAAAAATCTTGTGAGAAAGTTTGGGTTAGAAAATTCTAAGTGTCCAGCCACTCCCATGGGAAGCCACACTAAGCTCTCTAGGGATGATGCTGGAACCTCTGTTGATTCTACGCTTTATAGAAGCATGATAGGCAGCTTACTTTACTTGACGGCTAGTAGGCCTGACTTGTGCTTCAGTGTTGGAATGTGTGCCCGGTACCAAGCAAATCCTAAGGAATCGCATTTAAAGGCGGTAAAGCATATTATTAAGTATGTGCATGGTACTTCTGACTTAGGTATTTTGTACTCGCGTGACACATCTTCTAGTCTTGCAGGTTATAGTGATGCGGATTGGGCTGGAAACGTCGATGATCGGCGTAGTACCTCTGGTGGTTGTTTCTACATAGGGAACAACCTTATCTCTTGGCTTAGTAAGAAGCAAAATTGTGTGGCACTCTCGACCGCTGAAGCTGAATATATCTCCGCTGGAAGTTGTTGCTCCCAGCTCATGTGGATGAAGCAAATGATGATTGAGTTTGGTCTTGAGGTAAGAACTGTGAACCTTTTTTGTGACAATACCAGTGCAATTAATATCTCTAAAAATCCGGTTCAGCATTCTCGAACTAAACACATAGATATCCGGTATCACTTTATTAGAGATTTGGTTGAGAATGATGTGATTGTTCTTGAACATGTTCCTACTCAAAACCAGCTGGCTGACATATTCACTAAAGCACTGGATTCTCAAAGGTTCACTTCTCTAAGGAAATCCTTAGGGATCTGTTCATACTGAGTGCTTGCGTGTATTTGCATTATATTATATTGTATTGTATACTAGTATCTATTATATTTGCATTGTGTGTAAGCATATAGGGTATATGGCATTAGGCATGTTCTTGCATTATGCATTCACTTCACCACTAAATTCTTAATTGACGTTCTGATCCTTACTGAAAACCTGAGTGATGTTAGCAGTTCTAGGCTGACTGCGAGTTCTTATTGGATTGAGGAACATAGTTACTTTTAGTATTTTTTGCTTTCTTTTGTCACAAAGAGCTGCCTTCTCATAAATGATCTAGAGCGATAGCTAGCACATGGCTCGTTTCCCAAAGCGGGATCGACTGTGAAAAGAGCGTCTTGGACAGAAAATGTTGAGAAGGGTGTAAGCTAGTGACACACACTGCATATTACTATGTGGTGTTCTTATGCGAAGTTATAAGGTGGTCACCCTCATAAAAACCGTAGTGTGCTTTATATTAAAAAAAAAAAAAAAAAAAAAAAAAAAAAAAAAAAAAAAAAAAAAAAAAAAAAAAAAAAAAAAAAAAAAAAAAAAAAAAAAAAAAAAAAAAAAAAAAAAAAAAAAAAAAAAAAAAAAAAAAAAAAAAAAAAAAAAAAAAAAAAAAAAAAAAAAAAAAAAAAAAAAAAAAAAAAAAAAAAAAAAAAAAAAAAAAAAAAAAAAAAAAAAAAAAAAAAAAAAAAAAAAAAAAAAAAAAAAAAAAAAAAAAAAAAAAAAAAAAAAAAAAAAAAAAAAAAAAAAAAAAAAAAAAAAAAAAAAAAAAAAAAAAAAAAAAAAAAAAAAAAAAAAAAAAAAAAAAAAAAAAAAAATATATTGGGATCCTTGCTGAAAATTGTAGTGCAAAGTAGTGGGGTCGACTTTCACTATTGCAGTGATTGTTACTAAGTGAAATGCACTATAAACAATAACGCATGTGTTCTTTCGAAAAAAATATTGGAAGTCGTGGTTCGCACTACTCTGTGTATATACATATATCCGTTAACTCTATGTTCCTCGGAAGATTTGAATCTCAAAGTTGGTCTATGATTGTTGCCGTCATTCTTGTCTAAGTTGGAAAAGAAAAGATCTTATGATTTTAGTGAATTTTGTGTGCGATTTTTATTCCTTTTTCATAATTAGGCATGTTTGCATATGATTTCCTTTTTGTACGTGTTCCAAGAGTTTGTGCAGGACATCTTCATGGATAAAATCTGATTTCTTTCCTAAATTTCAAAATACTGTGAGCCGTTATTGATGTGGGAAGTTATGGTATGTTTGAATTTGGATTATTGGAGGAATTAATTACACTAACCATTTTTGAATTTTCTCTCTCTCTCCTAAAACCGCTCTCCTTACCACCTTGATTTTCGGAACCTACCTTTTGCGGTTTTCTAAGATCCAACGTCTCTTAACCGATCTCACACACGTTCTTCTTATTTTATTCCACTTTATTGGTTCCTTCTTATCTCTCTCTCACTTTTGCTCACCCATACCGATTGAAACCCTAAAATCCCTTTTTCTCAATCGTCAATCTTCTCCAATGGCTGGCGGCAAAGACAAAGCAAAGCGCCGACTTCAGAAGCAGAAAGAGAAGCGACTTAAGCGTCGTCGACTTTCCTTGTCCACTGGATCTGCTCGTGAACCTTCGCCTCCAGCGAAAGAACCGACTCCTGAATCTTCGCAGTCAAAATCGGCTTCACTGGCCTCTTCTTCATCTGGCTCTCAGTCTAAATCAGCCAATGTTCGCAAGAATCTTGAAGTTTCACCACTTGCCACTGGAGTTCCTGGACTTTCTGGGCATGTTGATTCACTCGCCGTCTCGACTCAGGGGGAGTCATCTGCTGTTCCCACTTCTGCAACTAAGTCGGTTACCAAGACAACTACTGCCGAAAGGGAAAAAGATGATACGGCAGCCACCACTGTTGAAGTCCATTCTGACCAGCCCTCACCACCTTCGAAGGTTCCAGTTCGTCGTTCCACCCGTCGACGTGGGAAGGCCATTGACGAGCCCCTTGTCCCTCCTGAACCTGAAGATGATGCGTATGATCTGGAGAATACCTTCACCAATCGGTTCTATACAGAAGCGGCGCACGAACACTTTGTTAATTTTGGGTCTTATGAGTTCTGGTCGGAACATCCTGTGGTTGATGGTAAGTTTGCTGAACTCGGTGTTCTTCGTTTGATTGAGCAAGTGGGTCTTTCGAAGACCGTGTCTGACGTGCAGCCCTTTTGTGGCCAAGCTGTTAAGGAATTTTATGCTAACCTTACTCCTGCTGTGTTTGATCCTGCTAGCCCTCGTTATTATAAACTTTTCCTTCGTAACCGTGTGATTGATGTGTCTCCCGCTTTGATTAATGCCCATCTTGGTTTGCCCTCTGATCTTGATAGTTCTTCCCTTGTTGATCTCGATTCTGATGAAATGACCAGAGTTCTCACCTCTGGTCAGTTGGATACTTGGCCTGGTTCAAACCTGTCTGTGAACTCTCTTTGCTTGGTTGCTAATTTGTTGCACAAGATTGGTGCTGGCAACTGGACCCCTACTTCAAACAAAACCCTTCTTACTGAGCTGCAATGTAAAGTCATCTATTGGGTTATGATTGGGAAAGTTTTCAGCTTTGGGGACCTTGTTTTTCAAATCCTTCAATCCTTTGTTGCCAACAATGAGTCTCGTAAAACTCTTCCCTTTCCCTGCCTTATTTGGTCCTTTCTATCGGCTCATAATTTCTCGATTAACCTTCGCTTCCAAGACTCTCTTGAGAATCCCCGGAAAGCACTCTCTGTTAGTGCTCGCACTCTGAACGAGAAAGGAATTTCCAAGTCTGCAAAGGAACTCGCTCCTTTCTTGGTTCCTAAGAACTGGGGTGAGTTTGTGGCTCAACAACTTGGCGAATGGGATGATTTAGCCAAGAAGGTTGCTGCTCAGCAAGCCTATCTTCGGCAGGTGCTTCAAGCTGTCAAAGGATCAACTCGGACTTTGGGGACAGGCCCTTCGGCATCCCGTAGTTCGAAAAAGGGGGAGAAGAGCAAGAGTAAGAGCGGTGAGAAGGATGCTGAAGAATCTGATGGTGATACTGAGAAAATTGAAGATGAGGAGTAGTGCTTGGGGTAGTTAGTTTTTATTTCCTTGTGTGTTTTGAGGATTGTAAGAAAACTTGTTATTTGCTGCTGGTTGTTTGCTGTTTGTTACTAAGTTTGTTTGATGGGAATTAATGCAGTTGTTTTGGTGTTCTTACTGTCTATGTTTGAAATGAATTTAGCAGCTTTCTATTGAATTTTGATGACTGCAGGAACTAAGGGGGAGAACTACTTTAAGGAGATCTTGAGATGTGTTGGTCTAATCGTTGCTTGAGTTTATCTGTGGTTGCTTGTTGTTTTTATTGCTGCAGGAGACTTTCACGTCTGATGTTTTCGAACTAGATGCCAAAGGGGGAGATTGAAAGATATTTTATTTTGGCATTAGTTCGATTAGTTCGAACAAGCACCTGGAACCACAGAATAAAAGGGAAGATCTTTATATATTATATTTCCTTATGTAATATTGTTTTATTTTCCTTATATAAGTTCATGTTGATCTTATTACCGTTTTGATATGCTAGGAAATTACGTGTGGTGAGATAAAGAAGGAGGAAAGAGACATGCTTGGAGAAGAGATCGAGGAGAGAGAATAAAAGATTTACTTGCCATAGATATGCTATTATCTTGGAAGGGAATCTTGGGAAGTTCTATGCCTTGTAGAAGACTCCAACCCTAAGGAGAAGATATATATATACCCTGGAAGAAGCTGATGGCGGCTGTTGAGTTTTTTTCAGAGAAAATAATTGAAGAGCCACTCAAGCTTCGTTTGTTTGCTGTTCCATTCTGATTTTGTATCCAGTTCAGTTTACGAGTTCTTACAAACTCTAGAACTGAAGCTGTTTTTGTTTAGTTCTTTATACATTCCATCAAAACTATTTTACGGTTTACACACTTAGGGAGTAAGTGTAGGTTTATAAGTCCACGGGACGTGGCCGGAGGATTAGTTGATAGGATCAAGTAGTGTTGGCTAGATTTGAAGGGAGTTCGAATCTTTGTAAGTCCAAACTATGTGTACGAGTGATCTATCAATGAAAGAGCTCTGAGGGGAAGTGGGACGCTTCCCTGAAGAGTTTAAAAATCTTCGGTTGTTTGCTTCCGCGTTTTACAATTCTTATTATTGTTCTTACTATAACTCGCGCACTCCGTGACAAATATACGTTTCAACACTTTTACTAATACTAATACTAACAACCAAACTAACAACCAATTATACTAATGCTAATAGTTTGATCATGAGGCGTTTGATAAAATTCGTAACAAATTAATTGTGTGGTTTGTCGTATTTGAATTTGGATTAGTTGTTTAATTTTGGAAGAGAAATAACCCTTTCTAGTTTTCAATTCCATAAATGTTATAAGGATGGAAGAATTTTATTGGTTCCATATTGAGGATGGTGGAGTTCTATAGATTCTATAAATATTTGAATTTAAGTACAAATACTTTGGCAATGTGTTAATCTTGATAAGTCTTCCATTCTCTTTTTCAAAAATATTTCTTCTCAAGAAGCCACTTATATTTGCAAAGTGTTGAATGGAATTACTAGAGTGAGTTCTTCTAAGTATTTGAGATTACCTTTAGGGATTGAAAACACTAAGACGCATATCTTCTAGGTTATGTGAGTGACAAAGTAAAACAAAGAGTGGAGAGTTAGAAAAATCAGTTCTTGAGTGAGGCATGTAAAGAAACTCTTATTAAAACGGTGCTTGATGCCTTACTTACTTATGTCATGTCCTGTTTTAGGTTGCATGTGTCGGTTTGCAAAGATATTTATAGAGAAGTGGCCAATTTCTGGTGGGGGAAGAGTGGGACATGAGATAATAGAATTCACTAGGTATGGTAGAAGAATTTAGCTATTCATAAGGACTCTGGAGGTTTGGGTTTTAGGAATCTTAGGGCCTTTAATGAAGCACTCATTGTTAAACAGCTGTGGAGGTTGATCAGTACTCAACCCAATTTGCTTGTTAGTATGCTTTTGAGGGGTAGATACTTTTGGAAACATAATTTCTTGTTGATTAAGCCCAACTCAGACTCTTGGCTTTGGAGGAGCTGGTTGGAGGCTAGAGGGTCTTTCCAATTGGGGGGCTAGGTACCAAGTAGGGGATGGCAGGTCCATTCACATATGGGACTCCCCCTGGATTCCTAATGTGCCTTCATTTAAACCCTCTTGTCATTTCTTAGGGGAGAGAGATAGACTCAGTAGAGGTGGGAGTTAATTAGGAAAAAATATAGAGAGTAGGATAAGAATCTTATAGAACAAACTTTTAACCCTTCTAGAGGAAGAGGCTATTACGAAGATCCCTATTAGTGTGATGGGGCTTAGCGATAAGTTAGTATGGCATGGGAGTAAAAAGGGTGTTTTTTTTTTTCTGTTAAGTTGGTTTATGATTTGCTTGTTGCTAATATGCTGAAATCCAGAAATTCTTCAAGCTCTAGCAATTCCCAAAGATGTTATAAGAAAGATGTGGACTGTAACCTGGAAGCTGCCTATCAAAAACAAAGTTAAAATTTTATCTGGAGGTGTTGGTTTGGCTTTTTAAGCACAAAACTCCCACTTCAGAAAAAAAAAATAAAAAAAAAAATGGTTGAAATGGACAAGTGGTGTGAGGTATGTGGAGATGAAGAAGAGGATGTTGATCATATATTTTTTAGGTGTCCTAGAGCTGTTACTTGTTGGAAACTTTTGGGAGTGAGTTAGAGTAGATTGCAGAATAGAAGGGTTACCTTGAGGGACTGGTGGTTTGAGGTGTGTAGTTTTGGTAGAGATGAGTGTTTTAGAGATAGGATTAGTCTTTCAACCTACTTGTTTTGGTGGCTCTGGAAGACTAGAAACTCCTGGATTTTTCAGTCTCTGTGGGTAGTAGAAAATGACATAGTGACTGGGGCCAGAAATGGCTTGAATAGGCAGTGGTCTCTGAACTTGCTGGCAGGAAGAGGAAACAAGAGGATCAGATAACCAGAATCAGATTGAAGCTAATTCCATGGGAGTAAGTCAACAAGCCTTTGATGTCAGTGCTCATACTTCAAGAAGAGGATGGCTAGGTTTGGGAGGTACCTTACAGAAATGGGGAGGGACCAATAGGGAGGGGACAGAGAAAATAATGTTTGATGTCACTTCAGAGGAGGCTCTACTGGTGGCAGTGAGATGGATCCTTTAATTCATAAAGCACAGGAGAGCAAGATAAACCATTTCTTTTGCAGCATGAAAGATCAGATGATGGTCAAGTTGCTGAACCAACGAAGTTATGTCCAGAGGTGGACCTCCATAGTTTGGGAGGATATTGTTGGTCTTTCTCAGTCCTTTTTCTTCTTGTGTATTTTAATTTGATGTTATTGGTTGTGGTTTTTCTTGTCTTTTAGCCAAAATGGTTGTGGAGGAGGAATGGGTGTTTGTTCCCCGGGTGGAGAAATCCTTGCGGTTGTGTGCAGGATCTATCTTTGTTAGTGATCATTTGATTGCTCGGTTGTACACTTTATTTGAGTTTTATGCATTATTGGAAGTTTTCGTTTGAAAAAAAAAATTATGAATACTTTGGTGGATTTCAGAATACATATATCCAAATACATATTCAGGGTACCCGCATTATCCTATTGATAATTTATAATTACCTATAGATGTGCATTAAGTTACTATACTAAATGTGATTCTCTCAATTCATGATAACTTCCAATTTGATTAGGCTTTGACGAATGAAAAGAAGGTGACAGACAAGACTAAATGAACTACAACTATCAAGACTTTTTATGGGGTAAGGCTACAAACCCGTTACGTAATTATTCCGTTGCGATTTTTAACCGTTAGATGCACATGTTACACACTTACACTAATCTACATGTGCATCTAACGGTTAGAAATCCCAACGGATTGGTTCCGTAACAGGACTGTAGCATTTTCCCTTTTTATGTACACCAAAAAATAAATAATAAAACAGATGAAAATTTATGTTCTTAATTAAAAGTAAGGTCCTATAATATAGGAGAGATCTAAAATCATTTTTATGGTGCAATTGAGTTTATATGTCGGTATTTGGATTGATTTTAATCTCCACATTCAAATAATATGGGAAAAAAAAAAACCGACAACATCAAACCATCATGTGCATGTTAACAACTTTCTATTTATCAGATTTTTAGTTCCAAAACTTCACAAAAATATACATCATTCCAAGAGAAGAAGAAGAAGTGAAAAAAAAAGTGGAAAGACGAGAATTTGCCTGCTTGATCTAAAAAAAGTAAGGTGCTATGGATGATGCTTAACTGTAAAAATACAGTGATGTATTTAAGTTTGTTGACTTTCTTANAAATCATTATCACTACAGTCATCCCATGCATTTTCTTTCATTATCTATCTTAAATTTTCAATAATAAGACAACTTTACAATGTAGGACATGAAGTTAGGTCATCTCCAGCCCTTATCTCTACTCTAGCGCGGACTTTACTCTACTCTAGAGTAAAATTGAACATTCATCTCCAGCCCTTATTTCTACATTTTACTCTACATTAAATACATTATTTTTTTATTTCAAATAAATTGATATATATGTATATTTAATCTTATATAAAATGTTAATTACTCAAATAATAAAAATATATTTTATTTATTTTTATTTCGAATAATTTGCTATATATATGAATATGTAATATTATATAAATGTTTATTCATCTCCAGACCATATATAGTTTAGAGCATATATTTACATTTTAAAAATGATTGTAATAAATTGAATTTCTTAAAGAAGATACATATACATCTATGTACCGATTGAATCAAAATTGTTACTTTTGAAAATATATGAATTAGTGCAAATTTACACACTAGACCATATATGTGGATAAGAAAATCCACAACTTAATTTTAATGAAATAAACTTGTTTGAGTGTGTTAAATTTTTATTCATATAGTATCATTTTAATATTAAAAAATTACAAAATAAAATTATAATACATCAATAAATAAAAAGCACAAAATTATTTAGCATAAAAAATACATTACACAATTATTTAGCATAAAAAATACATTTACTAATACACATTATACAAAAATTTATCATTAATATTACAATAAAAGAAAAGCAAAAAAAAAAAAATGTAACGCTGCTACAGTGTTGCGCCAGATGTGGCGCAACACTGTAGCTTTCTCCAAAATAGAGCTAATTTGTGGCGCAGCATTGGGGAGGGATTTTCGCTACAATAGAGTAGAGATGGGCTATGTGGCGCAGCATTGCGGAAGCTCTTAGGCTTCACACAGTTAGATACTTTTTTACAGGTAATGCTATAAGTACATAATATTGTACATAGGGGTGTACATAACACTCATATTGAGTGGGACCCATCAAAAATAAAAAATTAAGTGGACCTCACTCCATGTGAGTGTTATGTACACCTCTATGTACATTTATTATGTACTTATAGCATTTTTTATTTTTTACACACGCACAACATAAATAATAGTATAACATTTATAACATATGTATTGTTTTAAAAAAAAAATATATATACAACTTATCAACCCGTATTATACTAGGCCGCCTCAAATAAGATATACAAATTAATGAAACATAAGTGAATATTATTTTCACTCATGAAGACTAATTTGAATATACTTTCACTAATTTGAATATACAAATTAATGAANATATATATATATATATAAAATTGCTAGCAATTCATTAAATTTTACCTCATAAATTTTATCACTTTAATTTTACCTCATAAATTATACATACGTGGCACCTAACTTTTCAAAAAGTGATTCTATTAATTACGACAAAAACCGTTACATTTTATATTAATTGAGTAATAATTATATTTTTTATTATATCATATAATAGTTGTTATTAGAATTAATAATTATATTTTACACTAAATGATATATGAAAGTTACATAAACATAAAAAAATATATTGTAAACTTTTTGCTCAAGTTACTTATTCTAAAATCAATATTATATTTTTTTAGCGATAGTTTTTAAATAAATTAATTTATTCTAATGTCATAGTAAAATTCTTTAAAATCACATAAGCAATTGTTATAATAAATTTAATATTTTTCAGCAAATTAATTGGTCACGATCTCAAAAAAATTAAAAATATTACACTATTTATTGTATTTTATACAGTTAATATAGTGATTCATATGCAATCAAATAGTCACGTACTATTTATTTTGACCAATGATCAAATTTTAAAACATATACTATTATCTAACTTATAATTTTAATTTTACATGCTTAAATATAACTTATAATACTCTACGTTTAAAATATTAGTAAGATTTAGAGAATCGGGACAAGAGCGCACCATAAGAGAGTGTGCCTAGGTACACCATAGTGAGATTCCATCCTGAAACTAATTGGTGATGGGTGGAGTAGCTCACTAGGCATATAATAAGCTAAGCTCAATTTCCCTATAAAATCAATGTGTGACAACTCAGAAGTAGTACTCCAACAAATATCATTATCTAACTTATAACTTTAATATTATATGCATAAAAATAACTTTGAATATTTTACTTATATTTGTGCAAATGTACAAGATCGAATACTAGTTCAGATTAAATACGAATATTCAAGCAGAATAAAAATTAAATATTTGACTCATACCAAGTTACCAACCAATCACTTGCACTCTTTTATAACTTAATTCTTATGTTAAGAGTCTCGATATAATATTCAATGACCTTCAAAGTAAAAGCAGCCGCTGGACCCAATACTTTGTCAGTATTATTGTATTAATTAATGATTAATCTTTGAATGTTTTTTTTATGTCTGTGGGTACTTTAATTATAATGTGGGCGTCATGCGAATAAACATGAGCTGCTGATTTGTTTCATTAAAATAAGGTTGTTGTGGGCAGACATAATGGTTAGGTTGTTGTAGTCTTTTTAACATATGTGCATAATTTAAAATTAAAATATTATAATCTAAAGATAACAAATATAAATATAACATTTTATTGCATTATTATTATTTTTGTAAAAAAAAAATAAGAACTGGTCAACTCGTCTAACGAAAGTCTCATAAAACAATTTGTGGTGAAATAAACATGTTGTGTTGGTGAAACCGTAAAATTAATCTATGCATATAAAATGTGGTTAAAATGAGAATCAAACTTTAAAGAGAGAACCTTAGAGAAATTTTGTTTTTAGATGTATGTATTATTATGATTAATTAATTGTGTTTAATGTTATTTGTAATCAGAATATATTTTATTAAATATAATAAAAAGATTTGTAATAGCATTGTGTAAATAATAACATCATTCATAATAAAATAGTATAAAATATGCTTTTCACGAGTATAATTAGTTTTTATTTGAAAAAGATTGATAGGTCGAAAAATGTGCTAGTATTATATATTTAATAGTGTATTTTTATACACTTAATTTATTAGCACGTTTATATTTTTCGACTTATTTATTATTTGGATGGATTAATATACATTGATATTTTTATGTTTAATTTTCAGGATATTTGATTATTTTTATGAGCGATATGGTACCAAACGAGAATTTGGACATGGTTAATTTGGGCCGAAAATTAATGAAATCAAAAGCCCAATATAATTGATTTGTTTGCTTTAAAGAGCAAAAGTGGAGCTGGTTACGTTGGAGTGAAAGAAAA
>BKCP01005195.1:182432-195974 GCA_008636005.1 Striga asiatica | reverse complement strand
TAATACAGAGCAGTAAGAAGAATTTGCAAAATCAGATTAAATTCTACATGAAATCTGGTAGCGTTAACAATTATGGTTCCTCTTTCAAAAGAACATTTTGAAAATCTATGATCCTGATCATGATTCATGAATACCTATCAACGATGCCAATTACGTAAAACCCTAAACCTGAAGGGTTAAGCTAATCAACCAAAAAAAGAAAAAAAAGAAACACGAAAAGATCATCATTGAACTAAGATCCGTAAATCGTAGATAAATGATCTACAGATAGAGGAATATTCTCGCAATTTTCAATGTCAATTTGTTCTAATAGTAGAATATTGCTTCCATCAGATCCAGATATAAAAATCTGAATTCCGATCAACCGATGAAATTCCGAATTGCAAACTCTGTTTTCCCCATCGGTAAATTTCCATGAAATGGGAAATACATGAAACAGAAATTGCAAAAATATAAAAAAAAAATCAAAAATTAAAAATCAGTAAAATTCAAATTCTAGATCAGCTACTCGGTCAATTTATCCACGCTCAAACAGACCGTCTCATGCCAAACAAAGAGGGAAAATGAGAAAAATGAAAGCGAAAATCGATCAGATCTCCGCATGATCAACACAATTTCCACAGTTCATCGCGAAAATCAAATCAACGAAAGAGGCCCCAAAAAAACTTAAAAATACACCAACTCACACAAGAATTCGAAATCCAGAAAGAAGATGAGAATCGAAATACAGCACAAGTTACCAGATTTGATTGATCGACTATGGGGAGAAATTCAACAACGACAGCGCTTCTAATTCCCTCGCTTGTGTACAGAATTCCAACAGGAAAACACGAATTCACGAACGTCACGCAGATAAACTACACCTGAATTTCAGAAAGAAAAAAAAAATCAAAAAAAATGAAAATGGAGTTTTTTTTTTAACATGAAAGCAGAAAATTTGAAAATGAGATGAAATTTGGGTTTGGGAAAGAAAACCAACCATCCACCCAACTCTAAAAAACCAAAGGCAAATTGCTTAAACCCCTTTGTGGGTTAAGAGTTTTATACTGGTTTACCACTTTTAGTTGAGCATTAAAACCTGTTGAACAGGTAGCAGGGGCAAAATTGTCCGGTAAACATGTGTCCAATCTGGTTGGTTTGTTTTTTTTTTTCTTTTTTTTTTCTTTCTTTTTTCTTTCTTTTTTCTTTCTTTTTATTTTTAAACAACTCTTTCAACCTCATTCAACTTCCCCCATCAACTTACACTCCCATTCACGTCTTCCCTTTATCCAAACCACAAACAATAACTCATCCTCTTCCCATGATATAATCCTAAATGCTCAAGTAAATGACAAGAAAAATATATAGATATAGCTCAATATGTGGCATTCAAAGAAAATAGGCAAAAGCTCAAAAGGGCTAACTAGGGAATAAAAATATCATTTTAATATTTTTCTAGCTAATTAATTGAACGTGATGCCTATTAAACTTACATTATGTATTTCTTTTTATGCAACCAATAATAGTGGTTCATATATAGTTAATAGTTTGTATTATATTGTTCATTTACTAATAAACAAATTTGTAAAATGTGTTATGTCAATTATCTAGATTAAAATTTTAATATTATGTACATATACATAAGATCGCTACTAGTTGTTATAAATTATGTGATGTATTTACATATATATATATATATATATATATTAACTATTATGAAATATTTACTTATATCCTCATAAGCAAACATTATATAAATAAATGGTCCGTGAAATCGTTGAGCAATGAAAATGTTGTGTTATGGATAGGGCTGCAAATGAATCAAGAAATTAGTAAGCGCTCGATCCAATCTCAGAATTTGACCAAACTCTAGTCAAACCCGATTCACTTCGAATTGAATTCGAACTCAAGGTCGAGCTTGAGTTTTTAGTTTGTACGCTTGGGTATTCAACAAGCCATTTGAGTACACATAACTAAATACCCTTAGCCAGAAATTCTTTAATTTGAATTTGAATTTTGAGTCGAACTATATCAAAAGTTGAACTGATCAAATATGAATTGAACTCGAGAAGTTGTGTTTTTTTTGTCGAGTCAAGTCGAGTCGTACCTTAAGATGTATGGATTGTCCAGCTCAAATATTTGTTAAAAAATCAGGACTAACTCGATAAGGTCAATACTTGACTCGACTCGACTATTGTGCAACTCAATTTTGAGATTTTGATTATAATTTTTGGGTGGATGAAAATATAAATAGATAGATCAAAGATGTACAAATAATATCACAATAATTGTTTTCACTTTAGCATTGTAAGGTGCAAAAACAATATAATTAATGAAATAGCATACTGCATATAGTAACAAACATGTCATTGAAATTCTCTAGGGATGAGCGTATTGCGACTTAAAATTATAGAACAACTATTGTGAGACATTTTTTATTTTATTTTTTTAACTCTTGTCGAGACAATGTAGAAGCATATTCCAACCTAAAATTATATATAACTGTCGTTAAAAGGAAATGTTTTCCCCAAAATTGAGTTCTGTGAAATGAAGACGGTATATGAATACGACTTGTCACAAATGACAAAACAAGTGTCATAAATATAAAAATAAAAAAAATAATAAAAATAGAAGAAAAACTATAATAGAAATATAGAAAATTGGGAACCATGTGACCAACAATGTCATGTTGAATTATTATTATACATATCTAATGTGCCTTGGCCGTCTTAAATTGAGAGGGTGCATGTTCTATTTGTACGTTAATGTTCATGACAGTTAGGCTTTGAAAAGTTTTGTTGGCTTAAATAAATTCAATATTGTTTATTTAAATCAGCAATGCTATTTATTTTTAGAAAATTACAGTTGTATTTATCTGACTTAACATTGGTTAGCCACTAATTTATATCATACTTTTGTTAGAAAAAGTTTAGTTATGTGGTTAGACAATTTTTGGCGAGTATTTTTCAGAGGAATAATTTGTCTTAAATTCATACTTATTTTGTTACAACTTCATTTTTTAACATTCTACATAAATACTTATTTTATGAGAATGATAATTGTAAATTCTGAAAATTAAGTTCCTAATACATTTGGACAAGGCAAGTTATGAAAGAGGCATTCGCTAAATTTAATACTGTTAATAGACATACAATGCCTTTTCTAATAAGCAATAAATCATTAAAATGTAATATATANTCCATATAGTATAGATCTATCTATATATGTATTATATGAAAATGACAATTAACTTTATATGATTTTCATCAAAATCAAAATGGAATGAACAACAATAAATTAGGAACGTAACATCTAACATGAGTTGAATAATTAAAAAAAAAAAAAGACATAAAAAATAAAAGGCACATGTATACTAATAAAAAATAAGAAAACATCGAGGTCCTTTTCGCATAAGCCAAGTTGAAAAATGAAAGTCTCGTCAAATTCCACTTTTTAAGACACATGTTTTAATTACTCTGTCAAAGAAAACTAAATATATATAATTTTTTTTTTTTTTAATATAGAATGGGTACTAAAAATGATTGTCACTAAAATAAATAAGAACGAACAATATTAATCATACATTTAATAATCCAACAGTAAAAATGTATAGAATTATAAAAGAAATAAAGAATATATTATACATTCTCTACCTCTTATTGTTCTCAAAATCATGTAACATCATAATCTGGATTATACATCCTCTTGGGTGGCCTTGCTTCACGGTGTCGATTTTCGTAATTTTTCCCATACCACGAATACACCCGATTTTCATCTCGATTTTCGTTGCTCACCTCGACCTTTTCCTTCTTATAAGCTAGTTGATAACTTATAAGTGAATTTCGAGTACATAACTGTTAGCTTATGACAAATGTCTGAAAAGTTAACTAATAAATAAAAGTATTTGATAAAATTAGCTGATAAGTAAGTAAAAATAAAATTTAATGGATTTTCTTTTTGAAAAGCTGCCTAAGGAAACTTATATGAGATAAGTTCTAACTTTTTACAAAAACTCGTCCTACCAAACCAAACTTATTTGAATACAAAAAATTTATAAACTTACTAAATAAGCTATAAGCTAACTTATGATGTTAACTAAACATACTCTAAATAAAATGACAAGACTAACAAAAGTATGGTTCTGTTTGGCCATTAACTTATGGCAGATAACAGATAGCTGATAGTGGACTGTAATAGCCTGATGGTAGATAGCGGATAGTAGATTGTAGATGATCTAACTAGCAGAATATATTAATTTGTTTGTAAATAACTATTTGATAAATAATGATTTGTATAGTTTTTTCTTTTAAAAAAAATCTTTCTACGAATTTCCTCTTCTCAAAATCCTCCTAAAAAACCCTCCTATATGGAGTATTTTTCAAAATTAATTAGATTAAAAAAGCTAATGAAATACGTTTGTAACCAAGTTAATATTGCAATTTAGCGGCATCCAAAATCTTGGAAACGTTAGTCGGATGAATGAAAGGACAAAATACGTAGTAACGGCGCCAGTTATAAGTGGGCCCCATATTCGAGCAACTGCAATGCCTTTAAGATACCGAAATGAGTGGCTACGCATATCTTGTTTCGTTTATCTGCTGTCAGGAAAAAACATAAATTAAAAGTGCAAATGTTTTCCCGGACACTGGCGCTTCCGGTAAATCTAATGGGCCCTATTGCATATGGGCTTCTTCTGAGCATCCGACGGCCCACTTATCTTTAAAACTTGGATAGTGAAATAAAAAATTCACGAGAGAAAGGTTTCAATACCAAATCCATTCCCATGAATGTGGTTTTCTGCCCCTAATACGATAGTTAAATTAAAAAAGGCAACTAACCAAAGTGATTTAGTTGTTCCGCAAATCAATATAACAGATGTTCTTGACAAATTTAATAAATAGAAACTTTGCCAAATAGAAACGGACGAATCTCTTGGGATGCTTGGAAAATTCATTTGTTGGTTTTATCAAGAAAAAATGTTTAATCAGAATACAGAATTTGAAAATCCAGTAAAATTGTGTTGATATTTCACTCATATAAATTACAAGATGCAAATTTTGTTTGCCTTTGTTTGTATAGATTTATATTTAATGTTGGGTTTATAAACCATATTTTCTACTATAAATTTATATCTAATTTATTTTTAATTTATTATTAGTTTATCTCATAAACCAGATTTTCTACTATAAACTATATCTAGTTTATTTTTAGTTTATTATAGATTTATGAACCATTACAAGAATATAAACTGTAAATTTAAATTTATATATAATTTATTTTCAGTTTATTATACATGGAAAATTTATATATAGTATATTTTTGGTTTATTATAGTTAAAATTAATACTCTTATACACACAAAGACGTTTTTATTTCCCTTAAGTCTCCCAAGGTCTTTTTTATTTGAAAATCACGCTCATGATGTTCTGTGAATTCTTTTAGATTACTTTCAGTTTATCTTAAATTTATTGCATTATCTCTTTACTTTATTAAAAATTAATTTTCAGTGTATTTTATGTTTATTATCTAATTTTTTTACTCATTTATAAAAAATTAAATAGACAAAAAAAACTTAATATAAACCATAGATAAGACAAAAAAAAATACAATTAATAACAAAAAAAATTCAACTCAAGATAAACATCAAGTGAAAAAAAAGGAATATAAACCATAGATAAGACAAAAATATACAATCAATAAACATCAAATTAATATTCTTTTACACACAAACATGTAAATTTATATATGGTTTATTCTCAGTTTAGTATATAAGAATGCATACTCTAAATTTATGTATAGTTTATAATTACAATCTATCAAATTTGTTCTTCAAGTAGATAAATGTCTTGTTCTCAATCTCATCATCAAATTCCCAAATATTATTATCATCAACACACGAGCCAAAAAAGAAGAAGAAGAAAGAATATTTTTAAATCAAAACTAAACTAATAAATGTCAATCTTAAATCAACCATGAACCTGGCATATAAAAATAAATCAAAAATAAAATATATTTAAAACACAAATAAACTAGCAAGTGTCAACTTGGTCGATCGATGTACACAATTCAGAGTTCAAAGCATCTCGTCAACCTCATTAAATTGAGAAAAGAAGAAGAAAAAAAAAATTGTCGTCAAAATCAATGACAAATGGAAATTAGACCCTTAAATCACATTAATAGCTTGATCTTGGCATTAAACGTATTAGGAAACAATATCTTTTACATTAACTAGAGTATTCTCTATAGTGGAATAAAAATCACCAAGTACCAGTTAAAAGGAATAACAAACAAACATTCGTCCTTTGGGAAATAGAATAAAAACTAACCGTCTGAGGGGTAATTATCTCTTAAAACTTCAGCTTCATAATTTCACTTCTCCTTACCCCTCGGGGAGAAGGAGTGGAAGGGGAGAAAAGCTGCACGTTGTCTTGACTCACAATTTAGGTGTGGCCAAAAAAGTACCATCTTATTTACTAAATCCATCTAAAAATAATTTGAGGGTCATAATGGGTGGCACACGAATAAAATACGAACACAAAACCTTTAGAAAATTTAATTACCGAGATAGATGAGACAATGAACACAACATGACATGAAACATATGAAACAATTAATTTAGTTCAATTTTGACTTATTATTTGTTAATAATCAAATAAAATTGACAATAAGAAAACACCATAGTGAGACACGAACACAACATAATCTCATGGTTTAGAGTTTACTCAAAATTAGAATACAGAGACAACAAACAGTCATATATAAATATGTGTATGTAATGAATGTTTTAATAAGATGATATTTGCATTAGATCTATCTGAAAAATGTGTGCTGACATTTAAAAGATAAATCATAAAATTAGAATATTACGGAGACAACTGTAAACGATTTTAACTAACATGCACATGATCTCCCAAACTAACTTTAGCTACCATAAATGTTCTCAGCTAGTTGAATGGACCTCTCTAACTTACTGAGATATAGCTAAAGTCAAAACAAGCTGCTCAAACTCAAACTCAGATCATTCTAAAACAGTCGCAAACAATAGAGAAAGAGCCAGATTTATTAATTCCTAGAATTATTTTCAAATAATCGTTACACAATCTATATCAAATCAAGTACACAAGAATCTGACAAATCAGCATCCAAGTCAAGAATAAATGTAATAAAAACAAGACATTAAATTAATTCTACATCTGTCACAAGTTCAATAAGAGTGGAGCCACCATATATAATATGATGTTTATTTCTCTTAAACTTTTTTAAGTTAGTACAATAATACACCAAATTACATAATCGATTCACCTCTTTCGCTTGTAGGATCTCCACTGCATCAGTAGGACCTCAGCTCCTTCCTTAAGGTAAGCTCTCCTACTTTCATGGTAGTTCCACAGTTCTGAAATTATGTACCTTCCGCTCGGGTTATATTCGTTTATCTCACACAAAGCTGATGTCACAGCATTGTATACTTCGTCTCCATAATTCTTCTTCAGGTCTTGTAGTTTCTCGTCATCTTCATTTATCACAGCCTTAACCAACCAAAAGGAAAAATAAATGAATAAAATAAAAGTCAGTTCTATATTAGATCACGCTTCATTTTGCTGACATGGCTCTCAAACTCAACTTTAGTTTGGATCACCAATTATTTTTTTTTTTCAATTTCTTTTTCAATGTTACAATTTAAAGATGAACGTGGTTATCAGATGACTCCTAAAAACAACATTGACACAAAAGCGATGATTTGCTCGACTTCAATATCAATGATGTGAGCAACGGTTTTTTCTTCTTTTTTTTTTTTCTCTACCAAATTGTTCAATTTTCAACAATGCAAAATTAATCATGTACTAAGAAAATAAAATTTAATTGATTTTTATTAAGAATTCATAGCCGTGTCTAATAACTGTAAGAATTCATTGAGAGATGTATGTATCTAACTTCTCAAGCTGATAAAAGCATAATAAAGCCCTTCATAGAAAAATACTTACTTCCAATATGCTTCGACTGCTTACCTGGTAATTACCATTACTGTTAACCACTTTTATAGGATGCCATTCAGGGTCCCTAAGGTACTCTTCCCACAGAGAGCACAACTCAGTAGCCCTCTCATCTGCTTCAGCATCATTGTATCTTCTCTTCATTGCTTGATAAAATGGCTCGCTATCAAGTTCTCCCATCCTCTTGATACCAATATGAGATTTTATTGGCATTTCTTTCAAGCCCTGCAAAAGCAACTTCCTTTAGTACTTACATAATACTTGTACCTAAAAAAGAAGGCCATTAAAGCAAATAATAAAGAGAATTCTGTCTAGCTGCAATGAACATTACAGCAAAAAATGCAGAAATTTTGAAAAATTCAACTCTATAGTTAATCGAAAGCTATTGAAGCTGATACATCAAATCACAAATTCGTCAAAAGGCTTTGTTTACAGCAAATAAGTTATAGCCTATTTCTTGAATTTGGCTGGGAGGATATGGGGAACATTGATTACAACAAACATATAACAATGATTTATTCATTAACCTATCTATTATATCAATGTTAATTCACGAATCTTTGTATGTTGGGGTAGTTGAGCAATACTGATGAACCACATGATTTAGCAGCTTGGCATCTCAGTCAACCCAGTAAAGAACCAATGCCTAGTTTATCACGACAGAGGCACAGCTAATATGTACTAATGCAAATCAAAATAAAGTAAATGTTTGAAGGTATGAATTCCCTTTTCTTTCTTTCTTTTTTTTTTTTATATATTATGTAAAACGATTAGAAACCTCACATTAACCATTTCTTTCCGAGCATCCTGTAATTCCTCATTTATCTTGCGCTCCTGCACAATTAAAGTTTGGTTTAATGAGACCAGTTCTTGAAGTTCTCCTTCTTTCTCTCTCATTGCCTTGAGCAGTATTTCCACTTTGTTTAACACTTCTAAATCGCCTTCATCTCCCATGTGCTTCACCACATTTAGTTTACCTCTCAACTGCTCAATCTCAAGCTGTACTGCTTGTTTGGCGTCCAGTTGTTTCTCCAGTAGAATGATCCTGTTATGGAGTCTGTCCTTCTCCTTCTGAAAATGGCAAAAACAAGCAAGCATTCCTATTCTCGTAAATGTTTTTAGCTTCAAATACAGAAGCAAGTCCAGAAGCCACTCGAATGGTACCAAGAACAAATAAGTACCTTATGTTCTTCAGACAACTTCATTACATTTTCATCGGCCTTACGTTGCTCCTCAGCAGCAGCTTGAAGAGAGTAATTCTTCACGGCATTCTGGAAAGGTAAAAGGCATTACATATGCATATTTGCCGAGATGGAAAAGCGGACGGAAAATTACTGAGGATGGTGCATGGCCAAATTTGTTGTTCTCATTAAAACAGTCATTTGAAAGACATAGGAGGGCAATCTGGGAATTTCCACAATCTCAGAAAAAAAGATGACCTGTTTATAACGATATCCTTTTACATGAAAGTAAAATTATCGGTAAGGACCCTTTTTGGTTCCTAGCAACCTTGAAGTGAGCCACCATCACTACATGCTAATGGCTTGTCTTACAGAATAAATGGACCTTAGTGCTGCATTCTGACAATAGGTTTAAGCCAACAAAACAAAAGAGTAAAGCAAATCTAAGAGATGTTGTGCAGAACCTGTTCAAGCTCATCCGCAAGCTTTTTCTTCTCCATCTCATTATGCGTCTCACGCTTAACAAGTTCTTGACCCCGGAGCTCAAGCTCTCTCTTTTGAGATTCTAATTGTGATTTCAGCTTCTCGTGGTCAATGAATATCTTCCTAAAATGATCTCGTGCGCCAGCCTCAATCTTTTTTATCTCTGGTGAACAACAAAGGAATAAACTCATGTATGAAAGTAAATTCTATCAGAGTATTATTTGGATAATGAATTTTAACTTTACGCGTACGGAACCTTCATTGTAAGCTTGATGGATGCTATCCTTTTCCACGATCAACTGGCGAAGGGAGCTCTCGGTCTCCTTGAACTTACTCTCCATCTCCAGCAAGTGCATATTCTTCACCTCAATAGCACTGGTTAAATTGCTGACAAGCTTCTTCGTCTTTCGAACCTCTTCTTCCATGACATCGGATATGGTTCTCAGATCCCCAATCTTGCGAAGACTTTCTCCTATGATATCATTAGAAGTATAGTCGTCCGCACGAGCAACCCACGCGTAAAGGCCCGACTTTTCCTCGTTTTCTGCTAACCAATGGCTCTTCCCATGATGACTAGCCTCATAAGCTTTCTCGAATGACATGGCGTTTGTGAACCCCGACCAGTCTGTTTCGAACTCGACAATAGCAGTTCCTGAATGGTCATGAAGATTCCATAATGTCCGAACTCTAGTCGGACTAAATCCTCTAGTTGTCAACTGATCCCTCAATTTACTACCACTCTCTCCCACACAATGGCCATCCTTAACTACAGTAGAAATATTGACGATGATGCCAATCCATGGCCAGACAAACATCTCATCATGCTCATTGTCCGCATGCCGATCCACTTCAGCCTTCGCCACATCATCAATACGGTTACAGTTTAGTACGGGACGTAACTCATCCGAAGGCATAGCAGCAGACCAATCATCATCGATTACGTATGTTTCTAAGTATTTTGCAAGGGCAAGGTGATTCCCCTTGTCTCTAGCGGTTCTTCTTTTCGAGTCACAACTCGCGATCGAACTCGCATGCTGCAAGAGGTCTTTAAACCGGAAATTTCGCTTGCTCGTGGTAGGGCAGTAAGGGCATAAGTAACTTAACCGAGCTTCCTCTCCCATGATATCCGACAATGTCCTAAGTTCCCCAATCTTGCGAATATTTTCTCCCAAAACGTTATTAGCGTTATAATCGTCTGCTCGAGCGACCCACGCGTGGAGGCCCGACTTTTTCGAATTCTTTACCAGCCAATTGCTTTTTCCGTGACGACGAGCCGCGTAAACTTTCTCGAAACACATTGCATTGGTAAATCCGGACAAATCCCTACGAAACTCAACGATTGCGGTCCCTGAATGGCCTTGGGCATTCCACAAGGGCTGCACCCTCATCAGGTTAAATCCTCTCTTTGCAAACTGACTCTTGAGCTCACAGCTACTCTTCCCCACATATCGGCCTTCTTTAAGTTCCATTGGAATATTGACAAGTACCCCAATACACGGCCATACAAAAATCTCGTGATGGTCGTGGTCTGCAAGGAAATCTACCTCGGGAAGTGGGTTTGAAGGGCCCTCCTCAACGGGTATGTCTTTTTCCAAATACTTTGCGAGGGCAAGGTGATTAGCCTTTTCTCTTGCACTTCTTTTATTTGTGGTGCAAGCACCAATGGCACTGGCGTGCTGCAGTAGATCTTTGTACTTGAAATCATGCTTTCGTTTGTCGAAACAGTAAGGGCACGTGTAGGCGTTGCCGGATTTTTTGACCTGATATTTACCGTTCTTAAGCTCTTCATACGTCTTCTCCTCAAACTCCTTAGCTTTGGACTTGCGGATGAAAGTGCCCTCATCTAAACCATGCGCATCCAAGCTTCCCATGACTCACAAACTCACTGAAAATGTATCAGCATGTTAAACGGGATTTCCATCCATAACAATTGTCACTTTTTTTTAGAAACCTGGGAATCAAATGAATGAACAACGACATTTAGTGGTTTAAGCAGCTACGTTGAACTACGGTCTAATATCTTATTGCATTTTAACTTTTAACATGTTTGGACATTATAGCCCGGTTTTGATTGGCATTGTATAATTTTACCAACTAGGATCATGGGCTATTGGCATGATAGAGAGTTCAAGGATTTTTCAGTTAGGTTCGTGCAAAATTTGACACATCAAATCAACAACTACAATATCAATGCTTATACGGCAATTGTAGCACTAAATGTCACTAGAGTCCACAATTGACATGTTCTTGCATAACCCTATATGTATATTGTATACGGCCAGCAGCTGTGTGCAATCATAATCACCTTATTTTGTCAAAACACAGACCAAACATCTAAGTTCTCTAAAGATAATAGGTCAAATCATCAAAATCCTAAAGGCGACTCTGAAGAATTAAATCTCTCTATCCATGTTAATTTTACCAAAAGAATACTGTATCTACATAATGTTTACAACACTTTTTCAGCTGTTTCTGTAAGCTGCATTCTGTAAATTCCGTTGAATAAATATACTGCTCGAATTCAGCTAATTTCTCTTTATATCTTCTGTAATTCTTCTACAGAACTGAACTAAACCAAACAGGCAGAAGTAAAACTTACAACCCACAGGATCTAAAGCAGAATTTTGCACAATCCCTCCACATTCCTCGTTTACCCAAAAGAAAATAAATAAAGTTCTAATAATTATAAAAATTGACGAACCTCGGGATCTGAGCAGAACTTGGGACAACCTCATCAGTCATCACACTCGGCTACATCTGCACAACGCACCCAAAACGAAGGGCTAAATTTAAATTTGACTTCCTCAAAATATTTTTGTAAATAAAAAAAAAAGGCCAAACAGGAGCAAAAATGGAGAGCACTATATAAATGCAACTACATATACGAGTTCTGAGAATTTACTCGTCAAATTAATTTCAAAATGCGCATACAAATACTGAATTTACTCGCCAAATTAATTTCATATCTGAATGTAAATTTGAAGGCGAGGGTGAACATGCAAGTAAAAGTACCACTACAGCAGCGAAAATGGAGAGCAATTGAGCAACGCATGCTTGTACACAAGAGCGAGTTGAGATGACTCACCGAGTTGCGAAGCGAGTGAACTGAGTCTGGGTTAGTGCTGGTGAGTCACGAGGCTCTCGGGAGCGGATCATAAGCCAAATGTGCAGGGATTAGTCAAAGGTTAGTTTAAGTTCTTTTTCCTTTTTCTGTTTTTCATCATAAATGTTTCGTTGTAGTCTATATGTGGCAGTGGCAGGCAGATTCTCTTTGAAATCGAGGAGCTAAAATATTTATAAATTGATATGATAATTAAAATTATAAAAATTATATATATTTTTATAAATTAGATAACTATATCTCATTTTAATAAAATATTTGGTCACTACTAGAAATGGATAGTATAAAATGAATTGATAATTTGATTTATTATTTATAGATTAAAAGATGTGCCCCGAATATTGGTGACTTTATAGGGTGGTGTATAAAGTATATTTTGGACAATGATGGAATGAAAGCAAGGAACCAAACCAATTAGGAATATAAGTTTCGGATAAATTGTCAGGTTAGTCAACCAAACAATATATAGGTCGATAATCATGAATCATTTATTTATATAAAATAAACAAAAAATCCGTCGACAAAAATAAAAAAAAAAAAAAGGTGTGGACAAATATCAAACGCGCGGATTCTGAAAATCCGCGTTTGACTAGTCTTCATAGAAACACGGATTTTGAAAATCCGTGTTTGACTAATTTTGACCAAAACACGGATTTTCACAATCCGTGTTTCCTTAATTACATGATTATTGTTAATTAAGTAAGATTAAAACGGATTTTGAAACTAAACACGGATTTTGAAAATCCGTGTATATATAATTTATTTTTTTTTTTTTTTTTAATAAACAC
>BKCP01005195.1:151008-174527 GCA_008636005.1 Striga asiatica | reverse complement strand
CCCTATATCTTGTATACCTTAGACTAGTTTTTGTGGGCTAGTTAGCCTCTGATTTAATGTAAATAAAATAAAACTATCAAATATGGTGATATGGAATATCAAATTGGACAAAAGATATTCCCTCTTATTTTTAATAAGTGTCGTTTTGAGAAGTTGCACAGTAATTAAGATTTTTTTTTCAATAATAACCCTCATTAATGAGGATAAAGATGGATGATTTGAGGAAATATGAAGAGTGAATATGAAAAGATGTAGTATATTTTTTAATTAGATGAGGGTAATAATTGAAAAATATGTACAAAAGACCCAAAATGTCATTTATTTAATTAATTGTTGATAAAGTAAAAATGACATTTAAAAAATGTAGGAGGTAGTATATTATAAACTACCTTAGGGTATCCAGTTGCCATTCAATACATTGAACGCATTTGATTGCCATTTTTCTTTTTTCCTTTTTAATTATATTTACATATTTCCATGTCTATATGTAATTACTAGAGAGAATACGGCCGTATACAACACGACTAGGCCCACGACATGGTCTTACAATAATGTTTTGTGAGGTTAAGCAATTTCTGGTATTCTACTATATGTAAAAATACTTCCATTTAATGGTTTTGTGAACTTTTCCATTTAACACTACTGAGTGTAAAAATATAAACATCAAGGCTAGAAATAATATCACACAAACCAATTCATGACTAAAATTTCTTATGCACTTAAAAAATCTATTCAAAACATGAGCCATGTGTACATATCAATAAAAGAATGTAGTATCAAGTAAAAGTCTCCAGCTAAATTTTTGGAAAACTATTCCAAACAAAAAAAATGAAAGGAGTAACTTGAAAAGGTTAATGCTCATATAAATTCAGATAATTTGACTATCATGCATTTATTACGAGATTGAGCAAACACGGGCATTATTATTGTTTGAGCACTATTTTAACTTCTGCAGAAAAAGCACAAACATGAACAAACCAATAATACTAATCTCCAACTTAACAACTTTTACCAGCAAAATAAAGCACACTCTTTAATCAATCATCAAGCACTTACTTGTTATTTCCCAAGAATTCTTTTTAAACATAAATAAGAATAATTTAAATTATTGAGGGAAACCAAATAATACTAATGACCTACACCACTCTGCACATATTCTTTTCCAACACTAATAGTCTAATATGAAGATAATGCATAATTATGCAAGACTGGAACACATAATATCACTCCTAACGAAATATTAACAAAAATCCACAGAAAGACTAGTACAATAATAGTGTTAAGAAAATCAAAAGAATTGTTTAATAGAGCAATATGAACAAAAACTAAAAATATGATCACTTAAGAATTGCACATTTCTAAGTATATTATAAAAATATTATACAGATATTCAACTTTTTAATTCTCATATAGAAAAGTTCACACCAATCAATGCAACAATGTCAAGTACATCGAGAGGCTACTAAACAAAACAATTATTAAACAACATTATTAATGTAAAATCAAAAGCTTTAGATTCCATGGCTAATTACACAAGAATCTCAGTCACATGACTCACATCCAACCATAATTTTTAGTTATAAAATGCAATCTCTCATGCTGATAAGATACATGAAAGTTCTACGATTTTATGTATTCTCCAAAATGAAACCGCTTACGTTGAAAGAAATATTTAGTCTCCACAATAGTGGGCAGATCCTTTTTATATCTTATCAAATGCATATGTTTTTAAGAGAACTTGTTATTGAATTTGATTGAACACAAAAATAGAAAAAAAAAAAAAAAAAAAAAAAAATCCTCATTAACTCAAATACATTTAGGTCCTAAATTATAATGTCATTAAAAAATATAAAAGTAACATTCAGAACTGAAGCAAAAAAGAATTAACACATCCTTGTGTGTGATAGTAGTTTCAACCATGGTGGCAGATATAGAAGGCATTCAATGATAGATGGTTCTACAAACATAGAAAGTGGAGCACAAAAGAATAAAAACAAATCTCTCATGTCTGAAAGCCATGAAAGCCAATAGACAGATGGTGGTGGTGAGTTCATGAGAATTTTGATATAATAAGCACATCTCTTTCAACAAAATAACGATATCCTAGATCATATTAGATGTAGAACATAACAAAAGCAATCCGGTAAAACTAAAATCACAAACTCATCCATTTATACATTAAACAAAGAACTTGAACAAAACTCGTCAAATTCTCACATTCCCAAAAAATAAATAAGAAAAAAATTACAGAACTCTCAAGTGAAAAACGGAACTTTAAGAAAAATAATAGAACATCGACGAATGACTCGCAATTGTCTACCATCTTGCAACGAACTTTGGCTAGTGAATCTTCTAAGTTGAGTCCGTAAAATTGCTTCCTTCTCCTTTGGTTGAGGATGTGATAAGTGGCAATGGCGATGACCAGAAAATGTGGAGTATTTTTAATTACGCTTTAGGAATTAAAAAAAGTAAAAAAAAAAATAAGAATTGGACCACCTAATGGCAAATATGGCAACTCATGCAATTAAGTGTGACGTGTCGAAAAGAGAAGCTAGTTGGAGAATAAAAAATTAAAGAAAGCTACAGTCTTTGAACTGCTTCTTATTAAATAAGAAACTTAGATATTTACACAAACCTCTCCCCATCATTTCCATGTCTATAAATATATAACACGGTTCTATAACTCTCTTGCACTAAATAATTAAGCAACTCATTTANAATAATAGGGAATGTTTTCAAAATTTTCAAGTTCTAATCCTAACCTTTTATTTGATATTCTATTCTCTCAAAATTCACAAACTCTCTTAAACTTACCATTTTCCTAAGCCGCTCATCCTGTACAACTTTTCCCACAATTCCCACTAAAATTTTTCTTTTATGCAACAACACTCCCAAAATTATTCAATCTCCGCTAATATTCAATATTTGTAATATGCTCCACATTTTCTATTTCACCAGCCGCTTGAATACTGGCAATATGTAAGTAGTCAAAATTTGGTGCAATCTTCTCCGCAACAATCGAGTCAATCTTCTAGATCCCAAATGAGGAAGATCATGATACTCCAACTTATGTACTAGAAACAAATTCTTGGTTCGTGAAGCAACCATTAATCTTGATATGCCAAAAAACACATGTGTCGTTGCTGAGGGTTGAAAAAAACGTCCAAAGAAGATGTGCAATTGGCTAAGGCTTACATGATAGTAAGTGACGATCCAATTACCGGTAATGATAAGAAGACCGAAGCATTTTGGGTACGTGTTGCCAATTATTATAAAGAAAATAAATATTTTGCTTATATATAGAGATTTTGATATATAAGATCTCACTGGCGTAATACGATACAAGAAAAGGTGTATTGGTTCAATGAGAGCTATAACAATATTTACAGTGTCAATTGAAGTGGTTGTAGCGATGAAAATATATTAAGTCGAGCTTACGAAAAATATCGTATTGAGAGTAATGGTGTAACATTCAATCTTGAGCATTTATGGAGAATCCTCAAAGATCAGTACACTCCACAATCTTCTAATGATTTTTTGTTGAGAGAAAAATTACGATAATTGATGAGTCTAGTGCCACCAATACATAGATTAATCTGATGAAGTGACTCTCAATTGGACAGAAAATAGCTAAACGAAAGGAAAAAGGCAAAGACAAATCTAACTTTGATGAGATGGCCACAAAATATAGCAATACGGTTAAGCATTTTGCCGAGTTAACAAGCTTGAAAAAAACGAAAGTTGAAGTATAAAAAACTACTCTTGAGCGGAAAAAGTAGAGAAATCCTCGAAAAGACTATGTTATTTTAGTATTTTACTGAATAACACAAGCCACGGGACCCCAGAGTAACGTATTTCTCATGATAAAATGTGTCAAATAATTCGACAGAAATGGAACTTATAAAACTTATTATTTCTGTATGTTGTGATTCGCGAAATTGGACTTTTAGTTTGTATTTCATTTAAGTTGTTCTTGTTGGACATGTGAATGTCATAATTGAAAAAATAAAAATGCATTTCTACCCTCTTTTATTAGAAAATGACATAAATGATTTGTCCATTTGAACAACACATGCAGACCAAAACAACTCGGAAGATAAGATATAGGCTATAACTTGTTTATCAATTTTCTGGAACAAATAAATGTGTCAGAACGTAAGACATGGGTTATGACATATTTATCAATTTGATAACACATATCATTGTGTCAGAATCACGTGGTATGAGTTATGGCAATTGTTGAAACTCAATTTGGCTTCGAGTAATATAATGATAAATAAAATAATAAAGAACGGCCCAATAACCAAGGAGCCAAAAATACATGTTAAATAAATATACAAATAGGTTCCCAAAACTGATGACCTAAAAGTCAGCCGGATCCCCAGGTGCCGAGTCCGTCTGCTACGGAGCCGAGCAGAATCGGAGGTGATTGGCATAGATACCATAAAGGAGCCGCCTTCGGGAGACACCATAATTGCCGACAGGAAGACACCAATCGAAACCGTCAAAAGTCCTAAATGGGCCCCCTAGTTGTCACATAACATTAAATGCTAGTGCACTATTTTTATTAATTATTTAATTTATTTAACTCACATGTATATATATATGTGGGGAGGGGGAAAGAGAAAGAGGAGGATGCATTCATCTCTCAACAAAAATAAAGAGAAAAAGATGCTCTATTCTAGATCATTTTCACCCTTGATAATCATACAAAAAAATCGAGTAATTTTTTGGTGTTGATACAATTTCGTGTATCAACAGCAATAATGTTGTCGAAAGATAAGTGGTGGGCAAAGATAAGGCATGACTTATGACACATTTATTAATTTGATAACTTAAATAATTATATCAGAATCACGTGGTATGAATTATGGTAATAATGTTGACAATAATGTTGTCATGTGATAAGGTGTGGGCAAAGATAAGACATGTATTTTGACACATTTATCAATTTGGTAACTCAAATCATTACGGCAGAATCACGTGGTATGGACTATGACAATAATATTGGCAAAACTGTCAGAAGATAAGGTGTAGGCAAAGATAAGGCATGTGCTTTGACACATTTATCAATTTAATAATTAAAATTATTGTGTCAGAATCACGTGGTATAGGCTATGATAATAATGTTGACAATAATATTATCATAAGATAAGGTGTAAATTTTTAATGTATAATATTGAGCTCTTGAAATAAACTGCAATCTAATTGTTATGATGGAAGTATCAAGATTTTTCAGAGTATGAAGTTTGAAAGGAACATAGATAATTTTGGGGAGACTTGCAGTTGACCTCAAAATTGATTAGGCACAAATTCTAATTTGAGGCAGTTAAAAGATTAAGAGTAAAATATGTAACGATTAGCTCTATCTAACATCAATTTTACCAAATATGCATATTTGTAAAAATATGTAACAGTCTAAACGTATAAATGTATAGATAGTAATTTAATAATTTTACCAAATATGCATATTTGTAAAAATATGTAACAGTCTAAACGTGTAAATGTATAGATAGTTATGTGTAACACAAATGTTAGAGTAGGATGAAAATTGTGTTAAAAGTTATAATATATGGAGAAGTTTATTGTTCTTTTCATTTGGGATATTTGGACTTGAGCTATATAGTTGGTCTGAACTTGTATCAATCCAAATAATTTGGCTGAAAATAATCCAAGAATGTATTAAATTTGCTGGTCAAGCACCATAAAATTAATTATTAAAACGAGAGAGAGAATGAAAAAAAGAACCCACTAACCACATAAAATATATGTTTGTGGTGATTTGATTTTACTAAGTTACAAAAATTGGATGAAATATTTTGTATTTGCACGTTGACTTAGAAAATTTATCTCAATTAGGAAAATAACAATGGCAAGGAATTGTTCGTTGCAGAATTGTAATTGTATCATTAATAGAAGCCTTAAAAAATTATTAGACCAACTTTATAAATTATAATGTATTTATTTTTTCTGGCTGCATGATCAGGGAATTTGGTCCAGGTAGAACATATTCTTTTAAATTGTGGCCTACAGCAAAACCATCACAATCATCCTAATATTGTCCTAAAATCAATGTTGATAGTTATCGATCGTGTCCATTTTTTAATTCGGGTCTGTGTGTGTGATATCTATGATTCAAAATGTGTTGACTCTCTCCAAATAATCAAATGTCTAGCTCTATAAAGTAGACATAGCTTGTTGATTTATCTTCTTAATAATAATAATTTATCTTTGAGTTTACTTAAATATATGATTGCCCGCCATTTACATGCTTATTTATTATGAAGTGTGATTCATTACTTAACTTTAACTTTAACGTAACTAGTATTCGACCTTGTGCATTTGCACAGATGTAAATAAAATTAAATATTATAAATTATATTTATGTATATAATATAAAAATTATAAGTTATATAATTGTATTATATTTCAAACATATAGTATTATAAGTTATATTTGTGTATATAATATTAAAATTAAAATTATATAATAGTATTATATTTTAAAATTTGATCACTGGTTAAAATAAATAGTACAAACGATTTGATTGAATACGAATCACTATATTGATTGCATAAAATGCAATAAATATATACTTTTTATAATTTTGAGTGATCATGACCAATTAATTAGCTGAAAAATATTATATTTATTATAACAATTGCTTATGTGATTTTAAGAAATTTTACTATAACATTAAAAAAATTAATTTATTAATAAACAACATCTTCATCATATAAAAAAATATTGATTTTAGTGTAAAATATAATTTTATGTAACTTTCATATATTATTTAGTATAAAATATAATTACTAATTTTAATATTAACTATTATATTATTCAAGAAAAAATATAATTATTAATCAATTAACATAAAACATAATGATTTTTGTCTTAATTAACCCAAAAAATGTAATGAAATATTTTCTTATTAATGAGATTGGGTGTATTAATGGCACATAAATAAAATTTATTAGGTTCTATTTATTAAGTTTTATTAATGATTTGCCACATAGGTAAAATTTATTAGGTTTTGCTTAGCTAGCAATTATATATATATATATATTTAAACATTTCATGGGAATTCTCAACTATCATCATTTACATGCGACCACCTAGTTATACATCTGTTAAAGCAATAGATATGATCCGACAATATTGAGACTTTTTTTTTATATAAACTTGCTAACATAATGAGCTTTTTTAGTTTGACAGTTCAGTTGGAGTTTGATTATACACACTCTTAACACAATTTAAGTCTAATTTAAATTTTGTTTTGTACTTATGGAGTATTTTCACTGACGACAATCATATTTTTTTTTTATTTTTTTTTTTGATTAAATATGACGACAGTCATATTTACAATACACATCAAGTAGCAAATTTAAAGAGAGATGCCTGCTACAAAATTTTGACCATCTATGCAGACAAACGGCTGGTACGTACATAATCAAATTTTATTTCACGGTCATTCACGACTTTCTACACATCGTAAGAAAGTGCTATATATCTAATTATCCCAAGGTAAATCTTGCATACAACTTAAAGTACCCAATTAATCTTATCTGCATATGATACGTGAAATTCCCATAATTTCCCCCCAAAACAATTCATCTCTTCCTCACCAACTGAAAAGGGAATTATATTAACCTTAGGATGTTGAAATGGAAAGTTATTCTGCCGGCAACTGCTCGGGAAAATATAATGATGACTAGTTATTACGACTCATCACATGGCTCGAGTGGCAAAAAATAACAGAACAAGTCAATCCCCCTCAACAGAAAAAGGAAAAAACGAAGGATAAAATGTAAAAGAGGGAAAGAAAAACTCATCCAATTAATTGAGAGACCTATCACCGTCTCAAACGAGTCCCCTCTGTTTGAAGACTACGAGCATTGCAGTTCCTATTTTCGCAGGGGACTCGACTACAGTAACCCCAGCTTCTCTCAGGGTTTTAATTTTGTCTTGTGCTGTTCCCTTTCCTCCGGATACAATAGCTGCAGGTATGACAAAAACCGGCTAGTCGGTTGGTACTAAATTCCAAGCATAAATCACAAATCAAGTATACAACACAGAGAGCTGACTCGTTCGAGAATTATATATAAATAGGGTTGTATAAGGATCAAAACTAGCTTGAATTCAAATATTTTAACTTTGTCTGTCATTCCCAAGCTAAAAGATTGAGTGAAGCAGGAAGTGTAAAATATAAGTATAGTTCAATAGCTCTCTCCAGCTTTGACATGAGTTTACAGGGAAAGTAGTAATATACAGATAGCTGGATCTTTTGTGATTCATGTGAAGCAAACGTGTAGACACTGAAACCAAGTCATACCATAGATAAAAACGTGTGTGTGGATTGATAGACAGACGGACAGATAATATGAGAGGGCAATAAATTCATAGGATATTAGAAAAATACAGTACCTCCAGCATGACCCATTCTTCGACCTGGTGGAGCGGTGAGTCCAGCAATAAAAGCGACAATAGGCTTGTTGGTCCCACTTTCCTGTTACATTGAGAGAGAGAGGAGAGAGAGAGAGAGAGAGAGAGAGAGAGAGAGAGGGAGGGAGAGTTCATACATTATCAAAAATGAAACCAGCAGCAGGTAATCAGAAATCCAAAACAGTCGGAAAAGCCAAAACTTTTGTGTGAAGACATGTAGAGAATAACAAAGGTCTAAATCAAATCATCTATCAGAAATATGTAACAATCTTGTACAGAAGAAGCTAAAAAAAGATGTGGATGGCTGTAGAAAGGTTTTGCTGTATTTTCTCTCGAAAAACAATCTTTGTTCACATCAGTTGGTTGCTTGGAGAAAAAAAGGGAGGACATAGTAATGATCATTCTCATTTTAACGCATCAAATCATTATTAACTATCAAACACCACTATGGACTACATCATCCAGTCATACACAAGTGGACATTTCACTCTCTTATTTCTCGAATTACAAGCATTGACCAGGAAAATTTATGAGTACAACAGTATTAAAAACAAAGTTAATCTTATTGCCCCCGCTTGGTTATAAAGGATAAACTAGATCATTTACATAGTTGGACGGAAGTTCAATCAGAACACTCAATTGGCTTAAATTAAAACAGGTAAGTTCTTCAGAAGCTAAATCACAACTCAACAATCAATTCCAAGTACAACTATAAATCATTACAAGACTACACAAAGGGTCTGTACATAAATACAATTCTATACCCTATATTCCTAATCAAGGCATATACATAACTGCTGCTTTGAGAGAAAATGTCCAGAGAGGCAGTACTTTTGTTCAACAACATGCAACTGTGAGAAGAGCACTTACCTTTATAAGGGCTGCAGCATCCTCCTCTGCTGTACCACCGATCTCACCAATTAGGATGATGCCTAAAATGTGAAATACAAAGCAATTGTATCTTAGCTATCAGCAAAAGAAAGGGTTCAAAATCTTAGTAGTAACATATTTTTCTTAATCATAGGAAAGTATATAAGTTACTGAGCTTAAATACTATACAATTTAGTTAACATCTATCTACTAACAGAAAATCAGTCATTTGATGCAGACCTGCCCACCTAAGACTGATCATAAACATAATATTGCAGTTTCATGCCAGTCAATGCAATAAAAACTGATCAAAGGATGGCTGAGGACAACTATCCCTGTCCAAATTCATATTCATCAATGAAGCAAGATGAGCCTTATTGTTGCTAGTTTTTGTTATTATACCCCTCGTATTCTTCGTAAAGGAATAGGATACAAATATTTGTCAGGAGTTCATCAAATAAAGCTTAGCCAAACACTGGTGACCCGTATGATGTGCCCAACGCTAGCGTGTGGCCCATTACCAGAATATATCTCCAACTATAGCAAGATGAATTATGTTCAACGACTAACTTTCTAGCATCATCAAACAAACAAGGTTCAGAAAGTCTTTTGCAAAATAATCTATATTAGCCATCACCACAGCCAGCGGCAGGAGTTTATCACCACAATTCCTACTTGACTCGTTGACTTAACATTTGAGTTATATTTCAGTGCACGAACCCCAAAGGTCGGAGAAGTTGGACTTTGGAGAAGCCAATTATATTCATTTCCCACCACAAAGTAAATTTAATATTTTCGGTGGACAAAAGTTATTATATATGACCTGAAATATATTTGCGACAAGTATTTCGAAAAACTAAAAAGTCAAATACATTTTACGGAGTGGTGTAACGAGGTTATTATGAGGTAGCAAATGAGCGAATAGCCTAATTAAATTTACCTTCTGTCTGGGGATCCACAAGAAACTTTTCTATGCAATCAACAAAATTTGTTCCATTAAAAGGATCTCCACCAATTCCCACACATGTTGACTGCCCAAGGCCAACAGCAGTTGTTTGGAATACCTAAACATATATAGAGTTATTCAGATAGCAGCCAAGATAAAAATTGCAAGATATATTATTATCAGTATGCACTCATATTAAATATTAAATACTTTAACTTTAGAACACAACAACAAGAAATCTCACCGCTTCATAAGTCAATGTGCCCGATCGAGAAACAATCCCAATACGTCCTGGTTTGTGAATGTATCCAGGCATAATGCCGATTTTACACTCCCCTGGCTTGATAATTCCAGGACAATTTGGTCCAATTAGCCGAGTTTTTGACTGCTTATTAAGAGCAGCCTTCACACGAACCTGACGTTTTAAAATAGGACATCAAATAACAAGAAGTGTAACCAGATATAAGCTTACATAGAAGTTTTGTCACTATTGACTACTATATTTGGTCATCAAATCCACGACATGAAAAACCATGACAAAGTCAGAAACCTCATACAGAGGACGTTAATATGTCATGTAACAGATTACAAGAAATCACGACTCAATCAAACAAGATTCAACATGATGCCAAAGACATCATTCATGCTTCTATTGTGGTATGGATAAATAAAAAGCATCATCACATTAGCAGTAACTATTGGAAATAAGAAATAGGTAGGAGCTTTCCTTTATGTTTTCTCAATTTGATGTTACAAGTAGCCACTTAGCAAGTTTTTTTTAACGCTTCAACATTGCCTTTCCAAACTTCAACCTGTAATAGTAAAATGGGTTCACATAGTATATATGAAACAGATACTCTTCTATCATTATTTGAATGTCACAGCAACTATATCCATCCTATTGTATTCAAAGACCCCAATGTGAAACATGCAATATTCCAATTAACAGTTTAAGCAAGTTTGACTGATCAAACTTGTCGTCTATTACATTAACTAACAAACAAGACCCAACCTTTTACACTTAAGACAAGGAGTTTCCATCTGCTAACCTACTCTGCAACAGAAGATTGTTATTTACCTGGAAAAGTAATCATTATTCCGCTAAAAAAATTTGAAGCATATGAACTTCGTCTAAATTTGCATTTTACTACTACAATTCAAAGAGTACCCACAAAAATTATATACATACACAGAAGCTATTTCAATTAGATCACGCTGAAGAAAGACCACTAAATTTGGCATTGTTGACAAAAGACAAAGGTATGTTACCATGTCATGTTGTGGTATTCCCTCTGTGATGCAAACGACCAAATCTAGTTCAGCCTCCATCGACTCCATGATGGCTTTAGCAGCAAAAGGTGGCGGAACATAAATGACCGAAGCATTGGCCTTTGTTTCCGCTTTTGCTTCAGCAACAGAGTTGAAAACAGGAAGGCCCAAGTGCTCTGTTCCACCTTTTCCAGGGGTCACTCCTCCAACCTATAATGGATATAATAAGTCATATTTTTCACATTGGAAACAAATAAACACGCTTTCAACAATACTCATTGATCCGATTATCAGAAATTCATTTTCATTCCTATATTATCAGATATTAATTTTACAATGGATCAGGGTTGAACATGGATTAATGGATTTGTGGAGGGGTTTGGTGAGAAATATTTGGAATCCACAATAACAGGTACTCGTACATGCACATGTATATATGTGAGTGTTTGTGAGCATTTGCGTCTGTGCTTGTATATGTGCATCCAATATATATGTAATTTTAATATTTGGTTCCACTACAGAAACTCTAACTTAAATTAAATTTTCAAAATCAAATCGCACAAAAATATTTAGAATCACGGTATGAATAAGAACTTTACACATAAAAATCTACTGAATCAATATCAGTATACTAATAAAGAGACGTATTCAACTTAAGCGATCAAATGCTAGCACAAACTAGATATTTTTACTTATGTACCACAATATTCAAATAATAATTGCCTCAAATGATTTTCTCGATGGGTTAACTAATTAAGAGACATCTATAGAAAAAATTAGCATGACCAGCATAGAAATTTTTATCTTCAAAAATAGATATTCATCATTACTAAAAAAAAATTGCACTAAAGTCCAGTCATTATGAATGTAGGTTCTGCTATAATCTTACGTATCTGCATCCATCAATCACAAGAAAACTGGATTCCATTTTTTGAAACATGATCAAGTATACCATTCACTATAGCAACTAAAACCACCCAAACAAACAAATTAATCCTAGACAACCATGTTATCTAGATTATATGTTCATGTATATCCATATATGTTCAAATGCACTTGAAGAACAAGGGGAACCCATTTGTTAACTTCTGAACGAGTTTAGCCTAATACTTAACAATACAATTCATAGAATAAGTATATATGTACTTCACACACACATACACACACACATTGATTGGGTAGCTCTTGCTTCAATTATTCAGCTCTGATTAGCAACCATTTCCTCATAATAAAAGCTCTAGAATATTTCAAGCGCCTAAGGATCCATTATGAAACCAAATTTTGAAAAGAATAACCAAATAAATGAATGTAGTTCCATTCACGATCTCCTATTAGAAAAAAAAAAGTCCATCACGAAATACCAAGGCAATAGGAGGAAACAACTGGCAAAATAAGATTCGCAAACTAACAACTGACTACATAAATCATGGAAGCATTTCGTTATCTTTTTCCCTTCCCAAAGTCTTGGCTTAGTAAACTACAGATAAAACCAAATCGGACGGATAAAGTACCATTTTGGTACCGTACTCGATGGCCTGCTCGGTGTGAAATGTACCATTCTTTCCGGTGATGCCTTGGCAAATGACGCGCGTGTTCTTATCGACGAAGACGGCGGGCGGCGGCGACGGCGATCCGAAATTCCGGTGCTGGTGCAACTGCTTGGGGCACAATAGCTTCGTCGACAAATCGCCGATCAGTCTCCTGGCTTGACGGGCCATGCGGGATGCTCGACTGCTCTTTTTTCACAGATGTGTAACTTTCTTAGGTTTAGCAAAAATGAATTCACTGATTCACTGTGCTCGAAGTAGACAATAATATATGCTCTACAAACACGGTATTTTCGATATTTGATATGCTCAATGAGCCCATCAAGGGGTTTTACTCTTTTCTTTTTTCTTTTTTTTTTTTGTCATTTACACATATACTACAAGATTCAACAAAAATTAGAACTCTACCATCCCACTAAATTTAATTGCGTGTTTACCTAAAATATAAGATTTAATTAGATTAATTCCTACGGTCACTTACAACGTCCCCCTGATTTACGCTTGATTAATATTTCAATGTCCCCTTAATTTGGGCTTGATTACTGTTTCACCTTATTAAAAAAAAACCCAAAATTTACGTCCAAAACCTTGAAAAATATACACTCAAAAAGTTATCGTGAATTTGAATGCAAAAACAAGTTGATCGAAAATCTGAAAAAATGTATATGTTTAATTTATATAATGTATATATTACACATATGAACTGTATATGTTTCGTTTATTTAACGTATATATTATTATACATAATGTTTACACATACAAAACTGTATATGTTTAGTTTATATAATGTATATATTATCATCCATATTTATTTTTTCTGTTATTTTTTTTCTCCATTGGGTCGTCTCTTTCAACAAATCCTTCGTCAAGTTACATCTTATAAATGTCAATTTCTTCGTCTTCAACAAAATCAAAATCTTCGGCTTTGAAAATGTTGTGTTTTTAAGGATGAGGACGGAGAAATCTTCGGAGAAATATGCGGAAGAGGATAAGGAGGAGGACGAAGCTTCTTAAGAGGCTAAAACCTCCGAATTTACTCCCTTCAAGGAGGAAACCAACAAGGCTGACGAGTTAATCGACTCAGAGAAGAAGCCACTGGACAAATTCAAAGTTCTAATCCAGGAGGAGCTCAGCTAACGCGAGTTCTCCGCCCCGCCGCCGCTAGCCACAGTCCAGGAGGAGGAGAAAGATGAGGAGCCGAAAGCGGAGGAGAAAAAAGAAGAAGAAAAGAGCCTAAGACCGAAGAGAAAAAAGACGACGACCCAAAAACCGAATCTTGCAGAGAAGCTCCGCCAGTGGCGGTGGAGCCAGAGAATAAAGCGGAGAAGTCCGAAGAGAAAGTGGAGGCCACAGAGGAAATAAATGAAGCCATCGTCCCTCTTATCATATGCCTCGGGGAGCCGTTTTTGGAATTGATAAGATTCCCATTAATTTAGCTACTAATTGATTATTTAAGTCAAATATTGATATCTGGTAAAAATGCAAATATAAACTTGATCTTTTGCTATAATGCTAATATTTTTACACTTGTATTATTTAAATTAAAATTAAACTTTCTAGTGTAGGAGGTAATTTTCTCTTTTTTATTTCTCCAAAAATATATATCATTTTGGTTTAAATGAACCGAGTATAATAATATTAATTGGTATGTGATATAAATAATTGCATAATAATACTTTAATATTTTTTCAATTAATTAATTGGTTTTGATACCTTAATTTGTAAAAAGAAAAATTCATTATATTTTATGTAATCTTTATATATGATTCATATAAAAGTAAAATAATTTATAATTATTTTGTTCATTTTTACTAATGATCAAATTTATAAAATATGATATGCATATTATATAATAATATTCGTATATATATATCTCTATTTGTACATGCGCACATGCTCGATTATAAGTTTATATAATTTTCTAGATAAATACGCATTTAATGTTGTCGTATTTTTTTTTATCTATTTTTATTAAATACTTATTCTTTATATATATATATATGTATATATATATATATACATATATATATATATATAATTATCTCAAATTGAACCAAATTCTGTCAAATATGTGATAGTGCAATAATTTGATCCGTCCAAGGTTATGTTTGATAAAACAAGCTGATAAGCTGGCTAGTAGTTTATAAGTGAATTTCGAGCTTATAACTTATCGCTGAATAGCTACCTGATATGCTAAATATGTTTGGTAAAATTATATATTTAAATATATACATATATATATATCTATGATTATTTTTAAAATAGTAACAGTTTCCCACAAAAACAAATCCTATTTACTTTATCTCGAAATAAATTAATCAATATATGATATAAAGTGGACAAATTTATTTAAATTTAATGCATTTTTTTTAGGAAATTTGCTGGAAATTATAAAATATATGGTTTACTTATTGCCTGAAATGTGCATGGTAATATATTGATTTTTTTGTCGTGGGTCTCAATTTTGTAATTCAATTTTTTGTATGAAATTACCGTAATGAAATTGCCGTAACTCCAACAAAATAATATGAACTAATATTTTGATATAATATGCATGTCTCGATGTTTTATTTTTATAAAAAATGCTCTGGTCAATTTTTTATTTGTATAATCAGTGGCTCTCGATTTAATTCATTTTTTGCTACGACATTTTAAATAATTTATTGTGTGAAATGCACTGTTCAATTTTTTTTAGCGTGATAAAGAGTCGATTTTTTCGGGTATAAAAATCTAAACAATATAAGACCGATTATTTTAGAACAAATGTGTGTCTCAATTTTTTAATTTTATTTTTTGTAAGCTTTGGATTCGATATTTTATGTATGATAAATCTAAAGAATAATATGACGGATATTTTTATTATTAGAGTGTAAGTCAAATTTCCAATGAGATCTTATAAAAATGTCATTGCATATTGTATTAGTCATTCTATAACAAAAGTCTTTCACAATTTCCTTTATTAGAGTAGTATTTTGATAAATTCATATTTATATTATTACATGGTTTATGTGCAATAAAATATACCTTTATTAGAAAAAATGTTTACTAAACATAATAATAATAATTCAAAAAAACTATATATATATACACACTAGTGGCCTACCTAGTTTGCAAATTGCAATCATGAAATTGGTCGCATTTAACTTGCTGTAAATATTAACAAATTTTTTATTTTAATTATTCACATTTATTTTTTTATATTATTAATTTATTTATAAAATATTTCTTGGGACAACCTGTGTTGTCACTTCAAAAGAAAAAGGCTAAAAAAATTTAAAAGTGCGTGACTNAGCAAATATACATAAATAATTGAAAAACTCAATAAAAATACATACGAGGTATCAACAGACACCACTAGAACCAGAGCAAAGCCTGAGCCAACCACTTGGAATTACACAGGCGACCAAGGGGATAAAACTCCATCAAGGAGAAGCACACAACACCAAAACAAAACTCCATAAAGGAGACACTAACTCCACAAATGAGACTGGGTGCTAGACCAGCTGGACTTGACGAAACAAGAAAAACAAAGAAACTAAAAACGATGCACTACGTACACCTAATAAACAAAGTAGAATAAACCCCCTCCCCCCTCTCCCCCAAAACCTAGCAGGTAACCTCCACAACCAACCAGACTGGCAACTGAGTCCCATACTGCAACAACGAACCCAACAGAGCAACAAATCTAAACTTTAAACTCGAAAACTGCAGTGGAACACGAACCACCTAGACAGATCTGGCAAGAAGGCCGTTCTTAGTCCAAATATGTACTCCAATGAACTTCATCACCGGGGAAGAGATGAGTAGCCGCCACGAAACATACCGGAGGCTCAGAGACATATCCCACAGAGGCACCTCCCTCAGAAGCCCACAATCGAACGACCTGGTACCCTGCTGACCGGCGTCAGGCGGATCGTCGGACCGCCCGAGGCTGAAGACTGACGGGCTGCACCACTCCATGGGTCGAAACTGAGACGCGAGAGACCCGATTCTTCGGCTAGTCACCGAACACCCACGACAAGGGCCAAACCTCGGCGATCGGTTACCCCCTCCAAAGTCGTGGCCATTGACAGAGCGGCAAAACTTGAAGCCGGCCAAAACATCCACCAGACTCCAAAGGGGCAGAAAAGAGAATCCCGACCGTGACATAGCCAAAGACGGCCCGGTGGGTGCGGAGGCCCGCCTCACCGTAAAAGAGGGGGCGGCGGTGGACAATTACAATTAGGGTTTTGAGAAGAAAGTAATTGGGATTTCTTCCTCCAATGAGAGAGAGAAAAAGATACTTCTGATGCACATCTATCTTATCATGATATGAAGATTTTTTACTTATTCAGCAAAAATAATGTGTACATATTATATAATTAAACATCTGGTTGAACAAAAACTCAAGTAAAATAACGAAGAATACCTATTGTTTTAGCTTGCATGTTAGTGGATAGAAACCCAAATCTTCTCAACTTTAATATGCCTAATTCTCCTGAATACGATAGCCCGTATTCTATAAATTCCCGATGTAGTCAAAACATACCTCTCGCGCTCAACCAGTTTCCGAGAATGCAATTGCATTTTTCTACCCTAATTTCCAAAATTTTCCATATCAACCCCAATTCTAATGTGTCCTATCAATGGTACTTGTCTCCAAGCTTTTTCGCAAATTAAGTTGTGTTACATTTTGCTAAAATGATAATTATTCTGCTACAAATTTTGTAACTGGTGGTGGATCTTTTATGTTTGGTATTAGCAGGTTAATTATATTCACCATGACGATACATGAATAATCACTTCAGCTAAATTTTCTGGCTTTGAAGAGATTGTATCACTTCACTTTTGGAAGGTCAAACACCTGATTCTTCATTTGTGACAGTTTAATGAACAATTTGATTTGGATGTAATGTGAAGATGAAGCACTTATTTAAAATATTTTGTGCACTCTTAATATAACTTTTATTAATCTCATGAACCTCTCCAAACAACACAAACACAATCAAGTCAACGAAGTTATGTAAAAGATTGTCCTAACAATCATCATCAAGTGGATCTCTTTAATTCTGATTCTTATCTTCAATTTCTTCTGGACTTTTTTCGCGGTGGGTCTTTGGTGGTGAGGGACACGGATGTGTGCAACAGTACACACAGTATTGGAGACATATGTTCGGAATGCCACCGCCAACACACTCCCGTCGGCATTTATCGGCACACTCATCTTTTGGTTGATTGACCAAAATCATGGAACTTGTTGTGATGATTATCATGTTTGATATCACTAAAAATAAGAATGTTGTTGCCATAACAACATTAACCCCCTTCATTTTATTTTATTTTATTTTATTTTTTTTGTGTGGATCTCTTCTTTTCTATTTGTGGTGGTGGGTGAAGAAGCATTTTGTACTCGGTTTTAAAGTGGGTTGAGGCCTCTTCTTGTGTTGTGCTTATTGATAATTTAGAAAATTGCATTACAGAAAACCACCAATCAAATTTGTTGGATTTGTTATGAAGGAATTGTGTGTTTATTGTTATTAATACTATGATTTGGTAGGAATTTTTAAGTTTTGGTTTAGATTTCATACACAAGTTAAATATACGAAATCGCACGACTAAATCAATGGACGTAAGATTGTTAGGATGCCTGGATATAAGATATCTTAAAAAAAATTAATCATTTTTAATCAATTACATTTTTTTAAAAACTTAAATCTAATTCAACTTTAACCCAATCATCCTCAATATTATTAGTATATTTAAATAATATCATTTAATTATTCTTACACATTACATCAATTTTAATTAAGTATTCATCAACTCATATAATTTAACTAACCATTACTTCACATCTTCTATTTCATACTTTTACATCAAATCAACTTTCATTATTTTATTTTAAATATTATTTTAATATAAACTTAAAATTCCACTAACAATTAACCATACCAAAATTTTCAAAATTAACCAAACCAAACTTAAAAATCAAAACCAAAAAAATTTATATCCAAACATCCAGGGTTTTACTAAAATCAACAAATTTTAAGGAGAGTGCATCGTATTGAGAGTGATATTTAAAAAAAAAACTTATAAAAATCCAAGACTTTTTTCGTTTGGAATTTTGAGTGATATTTTGCTACTGTTTGAGATTTGAGACTTTGTAAGATTTTCAAATCTAGGAGGAATCCTATGAAATGTTAAGTATGAAGGTGAGATTTGGAGTGAAATTTCGTATATAGTTTTTTCTTTTGAAATCCTAGCGAATTTTAAAAAGTCTTACCAAATCATAGTCTCAAATAAGTTAATACTTCATGATTTTGTAAGACTTTTTAAAATCTCAAATGAATAATTAAAGTCTAAAAAATCTTTAAAATGTATTTAGAAATTACAAAACGAATACACCCCCCTAAGACTTGTGGATTTCAGTGGAATTCTTAGAAATCTCATATTTGGAGGTGAAATTTGGTATGCGATCGTGTATATATATATATATATATATATAATTTTTTTTTAAATCCCAACAAATCTTAAAAATTTCAGACAAATTCAAGTGATAAATAAATTAGCTCATGACTTTTTAAAACCCTTTGAGATCTCAAATGAATACCTCGTGATTTTTCAAGACTTCTTAAAATCTTAATCAAATACACCAAAATTCTTAAAATTTCAAGAAGTTTTTAAGAATCCGGAGTCTTTGATTTAAAAAAAAAAAAAATTGAAATGTTACTCTAAATCTTACATGGATACACCCTCATTGGTCTTTATAATAAGATTTAGAAAACTGACCAATTAGAATTACTCTAATTATTGCAATAGAATTGTATGTATATTGTTTAGGTTTTTTATAGGTCGAAAAATGTGCGCGTTTTGTATGTTTAACAGTGTATTTTTGTACACTTAATTTATTCGCACGTTTATATTTTTCGACTTATTTATTATTTAAATAGATTTATTTGTTTTGATGATTTATGTGTTATTTTCAGATTTTGGAGTATTTTGTGGTTGCGAAGCATTGGACGGAAGTTCACGTGATCAATTATCGGAGTTAGCCCAAGGACACATTAGGCCCACTTTCATTATGTAGTGGGCTGGTCATTTTTACCATAATAATAATTAAAAAAAAAAAGGAAAGAGAAAAAAAAGGAAAGAAAGAGTTTGGGCCAAAGAATAAGGACTCACGGATAGTGTGTGGAACTTGATTATTAATCTTGGAGGAGTAACTACTTTCTATTTGCTGAGGAGTGTAATTGGCTGGGGAGAATTAACTAAAGAAGATTCCACTCATCACACGCATATTATCAGATTGAAGAATTATATACGGGACACAATTATTTGAGGAAGAGAGCCGAAGGAAATTATTTTCCCAAGAGAACTCGTACAGAGGAGAAGACCGCAGACAGAAAACAGAGGACAACTTATGTACGGACTGAGATCCACGGAAGGAAGGAGAGAAGGCTACATGCGGAAGGAAGCCCATCCGCACACGATGGAGATAAAATTCCCTCTCTTTTATCTAGTATTTATGTTTATTAATATGTTAGATTAGGAATTTTATCCAGTTTTAGTGATGTTTGAACTCTAAGTTTGATTTGTTTATGAATCGAATGATCTTTATTTATCGTTGATTAATCTAGATGACGTATTTATTTTTGTTGATGAGTTGATTCATGCTATCTGAGTTTAATATTTATAAATTATGGTGCTTGATTTAGTTTGACCACCTAGGTTGAATATTCATAGTTTAATTGATAGATTCGAGGCTTTAATCCGTAATTGTTATTGTTTTCGTTTCGTTAATAGTAAACTAGGGGTCGTGCATCTCTAGGGTACTAGCATGAACATAAGTTAAATGGTCCGAACTTTTGTGTCTGTTGTTTGAGGTCCAATTGCAGCCGATGGACGGTTGCTGAAGGTGGTAGTCCTTTGCAGCGGCTGTGGCAATCCCCCCGAAGACGAACGGCGGTGAAGCTGCTGCTCCACGAGTAGCGCACGGTGTGCGACTGAAACGGTGTCCGACGAGAACATGTTTAAAGTATCCCTGATAGAGACTCGCAGCCCGCCAATGTAACATGATACCATCTGGTCGTTCGTTTCTCGTACATCGACTCTCGTGAGGAAATTATTGAACTCCTTGGTATATTCATCGATAGCCCGTGTCCTTTGACGAAGATTTTTGCAATTGTTGATACATAGTTCGGACATAGTTAAAAGGAAAAAATGCTTGTTCGATGTGTTCACAAAATTTGGACCAAGCCGTAACTTTGGACTTACCCATGCGATGCCGCAAACCCTTGAGTTGCTGCCACCACGCTGCCGCCTGGCCCTGCAGGTGTGTAGCCACGAGGCCAACACAGATTCAACCGACACCAGTCGAGGAATTCTGCTACGTNCCCCCCCCCCCCCCCTCTTGAACTCGGGGATGTCCACGCGGAAGGAGCCCTCCCAACGCCTGTCGCCATCCTTGTCCACCACCTGGTCGCGCTGCCCGAACAGGTAGATATCCTCATATGTCACGTCCGAATCCTCGCCGTCGTTGGAGTGTGGCGGCGATTGAAATTGCCCGTCTCCGCCGAAGTCGTGACCCCCGTGGCCTCCTCGCTTTCCTCCGCGATCGTCGGCCCTCACTCGGGGTTCGTCGCAGTTCATCTGCTAGCCCTGTGCATTTGTATGAAAACCAGAAGAATATCTTCCATCCTGGCAGAAAGGTCAGCTATCTCGCGACCGATCTTTTGAAATTGTCTGCTAAATTCTTCGACTTGGCGATTCAACGATTCGATGGCACCGTCGCGCCTGTCGTCGAGAGTCTCTCTTCGTGACGGCATCTGTCCCAGTCTCTGGATACTAATTGATGTAGCGCAACGTCAACAAAAGAGACTATGAGTCTCAAAATCTTACATTATTTTCATTCAAAGCCGCCGGCTATGGCCAAGAAAACATATATAAATAGAGTTCTAAGCACTCTTAATATCTATCTTGTTAGACAAGTAAATATGAAATTAATTATTCTTCTACCAACTTAATAACATAAATAAAGGAAATAATAATAACTAAAGAAATAAATAATCAAACTACTAAATAAGTAAATTAAAGGCGAGATTCGATCGTATTTTTCTAGAAAGGCAAGCGTGATCTCGTCCATGAATATACCTGTCTCGTTTACTTGAAGGGATGAGATAGGTCGGGATATGATGGTTTAATCCCATGAGTTAGCTTTACTAAATATGTGATTGTTTGGACATTCAAAGGTATAATGAATATTATACATGTGATTTTTTGGACAAAAATGTCATTTTTGTGTTAGGATAAAAATATCCCCTTAAGATATGATTGAAATATCCTCTCAGTCACGGGTACAGACGTGTGCCCACTTGGCACATACACGACACATAGGATTTATCATGCTACTAAACATCGGATAACGTTAGTTAAAGAATGTTATCTCATCCTAGGTAAGTAAAAAATACTTAGTTTTTACTGTTCTAATTTTGTACTGTTCTAACTTACACCTTGATGTAATATAAACGGAATTGAGAGTAGAGCTCATTTAAGCCATCATCGTCAGATCTGTTCATCAAGACTGCTATGGTAGGTTTATTTGTTGTATGTAAGCTCTTTTCTATATACAACAAATAAATCTACAGCAAATTCCTCTTAAATCCCTAAGTCCTCTTTTAAATTCATGTTCAGTCCCCTATCATTATTTATTTCCACTGCACTCCCCACCCCCTTATATTTGTTCCATTTTACTCCCCATATAAATACAAGTAATAAACTTATTCACTTTCTTTTTATTTTCTGAAATTTCACATAAAAAAAAAAGAACTCTCCGTCCAAAAAAAGAACTCTGCCGCCGACGCCACACGAGCAAAGCTCGACGCCAAACCCTCCGTCGTTCTTCGCCAATTTCGCGCCTCGTTCGCCACACGAGCAAAGCTCTGTCGCCGCCCGTTTGAAGCGACGAACTCTCCGTCCAAAAAAAACGAACCTCTACATCGTCGGCCGACTCCATCTCCGATCTTCTTCTCCGTCGAAGCCCGGCGCAACAATGGCATCTTCCTCTAAATCAAAAGCAGAATCCCCTCAGAATAAAGCTTCTTCCTCTAAATCGAAGGTAATGATTTGGAATTCATCTTCAATTAGGGATTTTTATAAATTAGGGTTTTTTTATAAATTAGGGATTTTTCATGAATTATATATTTTGACATGCATAATGGTACAAAGTTGGTATATTATCAATTGAACCACCCGCACACCAGAAAAGTCGAGCTATTGTTCATAATTTGTTCTCAATTTATGTCCATTAAATGTAGATGTTGTGTATGAATTTTTGGTATTTTCTGTGATCATTGTAAGTAAATTGAGTGGCTTCACATAAATGAAAGTTGATGCTGTGTATGAATTTGATGCTGTGCATGAATTTTTCCAATTTTTTGGTTCGAAATTGTTATGATTTGTTTTTTTTTTTT
>BKCP01005195.1:122987-147041 GCA_008636005.1 Striga asiatica | reverse complement strand
AAAAAAAACGAAGGGAATGATCTAAGCAAGTAAATTTTTGACATTTGATACCTGTTTTCAGTATTTTAGTACCTGGTTTTACGTTCTTATATACCCATAATACAAAACACACCAAGATATTCATGCTTTGCATGTACTCCAACATTACTAGCAAAATATTCATAGAGTACATACACGGAATATGTCGATAATGTATCATCATAAAACATATTCCTACAAAATACAAAATACTCGAAATAAAAACACAACAATGATCTATATACGTTCTTTGCAAGTACGACGATTGTGTCCACGGCCACCACAACGCTTGCACCGCCTAACCGCAACATCTACTTGTGATGGCATCCTTTTTTCCTTCCTACGTCCGGGTTGAGATCGTACATCCGGGGCACGAATGACTTCATCATAATGTAAAGAGGCTACGTTATGGTCGTAGTTCGGTATAGGATTAATAGTACCTTGATAAGCTTGCATATACATCCCAATACGGTAATAAGGATCACAAAAATCGTAGATGGACATTGACTTACTCTCAACACAAGCACATGCATGCTTGCATGGCAACTTAGAAATTTGCCATTCTCTACAAGAACAACTACGTAGTTGCAAATCCACGGCACAAGTTTTATCGGCATCCACAACCTCAAACCTCCATTCACTTGATTGAATGATTTTGATAGTCCGGGAAGCATTGTAGCGAGATGCGATTTTTTTCTCGATCTTAGGACAAAACAAACCCTCGAACCGTGACACTCCTTCACGCCGGTCATGCATCATGGTCATAATTTGTTTCCTTATATGATCCACCATGGCTACAATAGGCATATATCGTGCCGGCTTTACCCAACTATTCCAACATTCCGCTTGATTGTTATTGATGATACCCCATCGGTCTCCGGGAAATAAGGAGTTTGCCCAACATTGTGGTTTAGACTCCAAAATGAATTCTCTAGCAAGAGGCATAGACGTCAATATATTATTAATATGCAAATCAAAATCTTGCCTTCTAGGAGCATATGCGGCTTTCTTGAAAACCGATGACCAATGTTTCTTATTGTGAAGTGGGTAGCTCCTCAAAACCTAAAAAAAAATGCCATGTGCATGTTAGTATTAATAAATATATGCCATGATTTATATGCATGTCAAGATATATAAATGTATGTCACTTATATTATGAATTTACTAAATATAAAGGAATTTACCTGCTTCTTAAAGTTGTCGACCAAGTGTCTCAAACAATAAGCATGATGACTCCCGGGAAAAACCATAGGGATGGCTTTAAGTAGCCCACTATGTCGGTCCGAAAAAAATGTGAAGCTTCTAAACACGGGTAAGCCCGAGGAAAGAAAAACATTATTCAACTTCAAGCAAAACCACTCCCAATTCTCATCGGTCTCACCATCAACCACAGCAAATGCAATCGTGAACAAATCATCGTTGGCATCCTTACTCACGGCACTAAGCAAGCAACCTTTGTACTTATTTTTTATGTGAGTGCCATCCAAAAATATCAACGGTCGACATCCGCTTAAAAAACCAACAAGGCACGCATTAAAGCAAATGAATAGTCGGAGAAATTTATTCTCGACGGGGTCGATCTCACAATCGGCAATGCTTCCCGGGTTTGTGTGACGCACCGCATTACAATACCACCCCAATCTCTCATAAGAGCCCCGGTCTACTCCATGAATCTCATGCATGGCAATTTTCTTCCCCATCCATGCCTTTTTGTAGTTCAAGTCCAAGCCGTAGTCCCTATGAAGGTCTTTTATTATCGTGCAAGGCTTGTATGATGGTTGATCTCTCAATTTCTCCTTTATTATGTTTGAGACCCAATTAGAGTCGGCCTTCGGATGCCCCCTTGTGCGAAGATTGCCCACTCCGCAAGTGTGGACTAGATTGCAATTCCGGATGGCAAACAAATTATCCGCTTTGTGTCTCGATGCATATATTCTCCACTTACATCCCTCGTCGCTACAACAAACAATGACCTTCATGCTATCATTTTTACGATATTTGAAAGACCGCCTATTAGCAACCGCGTAGTTTTTAACGCGCTTTCGAAAATCATCCATGCTAATGAAAACTTGTCCTTCCCCTTTGATGCAATTTCTCCACGACTCAATCGAATTATCGTCCAATGGAAGCTCCGATTCTCCCTCCGATAAATCATCATACGGTATAATATCCCTACATTCGTAAACATAAATAATGGAACGTTACTTAAAATAACATAACAAGGATATCATACAACCATACTATGTTTCAATAATAAATTCATTAATATTATAGAAGCGCCATTACCTACTCATGTTCATCGGGAAGGATGGAACCCCATGATCCGTTCTTTGATTTTTTTCATTGGCAACTATCTCTATAATATTTTCTTTCCAACACAAATGGAATCGAACCATGTTCTTCACATCCTCATCGTCCGCCAAGCTAACTTGCTTTTTACCAATTGGCGCAATATAACATAACTTCACAGATTCCACATTCACATTTGGCCACCTCTTACCAATGACGGTGTACATTTGGTCAAGAGTTGATTCATGGTTCATAGAGAACACAAAATATTCATTGTTGTAGGTACAACTTGCTAGTATATCAATTTGTCCACCTTCCATTGTATCTAACAAAAATTGAATAAAACAAATAACATGTTACACTTTCCCAGCAGCAGTGGTATTATTTAGTCATTCCAGTGGTACTAGAGTTTCAAAAAGTGGTACCAATAGCATGCATAATGGTACAAGAATCATAGTCACCTTAGTTTTTGTTTCAAGGTCATTGATACACAACATAACTAACTATCACGTCAATTTCGTATGTATGAACAAGAGAAAATAGATTAAGGACAACAATACACAAAATTCAAAAAAATTAGGGCAAATATACAAAATTGAACCCTTTCCAAATTAACTAAAAAATTATGAATACAAGACTTTGTTTGGACTCCACATTCAACATATAAATACACACATACACAATACTTCAAATTTCGCCCGGAAATCGCCCCAATATTGCGGAAAAAAAAAAAAAAAAATTAACCTTCAATATGTAAAAATATTGGAACCGGGTTCCCGTCAACTCTTCAAGTTCTTGTCACCACCGTGCCTTTCGCCGGATTTACGATCGCCGGAGACCAAAATTAGCAAGGAAAAAAAAAAAAAAAAAAAAACTGAAAATCGGGAGTGAAAATCGGGAGTGATGAAAAGGAATGAGGGAGTGGATTGTGGAAGAAGATTAGAACTAATATAATAATTGGATAAAATAAGTTGGTAGATGGTGGTGTGATGTGTCCCTTTTATTTATCATTTTTTTTAAACATAGGGAGTTTATTGTAAGATATTTAGTGTAATAGGGAGTGAAAAGGAATTTTTTTTGTGTGGGGACTGAAATGAAATGTGAAAAAGGGTTTAGGTACTTTGTAGGAAAAGCCCCATAAATCTACTATATTAATAAAATTAAATTAATGTTATTTAAATAATCAGAGAATATGATAGGTTTATTTGTTGTATATAAAAGGTTGGCTCCATTATGGAGTCAACTGTTAGCTTCATAACAAAACCGCGATAAAATATATAAATTTGGTATCGTTTAAGCTTTCACCTAAATTTAAATAGCAAATTCACTTTTCGTTTGCTAAATCAAGATTAACATTCTCCACATTAAAAATTCATATGTAAATCTAGTAAGATAGGCCACCCACACACACATACACAAGTACAGAAGTCCGTGCAAAACATGTACTCTTCAACTGGTTTAAATTGACTATAGATATGATATGGGCCTTTGTTCAATTGTTCCGTACTTGGCTGCAGGTAAAACTTCACTTTCCGTACGCGTGCACTTTTCCATATGAACTGTACGTATATTTGACTAATTATAACTATATAAGTTAGAATGCGAATCAAATGTGTGCATATAGGTTGATTTAGTCAGCTAATGTCACAATATATAGATATTGCGACAAAAATATTTAATTGTTTTGAGAAGATTTATTTAGTCAGGTACATAGTGAAATGACTCATGAATTTTATCCAATGGCCCAGTTGATGTTGAAGTATTCATATGTACGTTTATTTTTTTTTAAATACTAATTTATTGTAGCAAGACTTTTGATAAAAGTAAACAAATTAATTAATAAATGTGAGCCCCCAATATATTATTATATACGGAGAAAATGACTTGCAACTACTATTTATAGTTTTATATATATCACAACATATATATTTACAACTTTTTTAGTTTTTAAATGAAAATTTTGATAACCAAATGGACTAGATAAGGTTATAGAGAGCAAACAGATAAGTGAAGATTTGAGATCATGCCAATAATAGCTCATAGTTAGAGCTGTATATGAGCTCAATATGCTTTTGTCCCCCAAACGTTAAATAAAAATTTAGGCTTCATTTTGCTAATTTAGGCGAACTCGAATAAAAATTTCAGACTCGTTTGTTAATTGAATTAAGACGAGTATGTTCGCGAACGTTGCATATTGTTCACGAACTTTAATTTAATATATAATTTTTTTTAATTTATATGTAAAATTGGTTTAATAGGAAAATTAACATACCACTATATAATATTATTGTATTCATAATTTTAATTTTTGAACTCAAAGATTTCGAACAAACATAATTCTAGTTAACCAAACAACTTTTGCAATGCATTTTACTAATTATTTTAATATGAACGAACTCAAATTTATCGAACAGTTAAACGAACGAACTCATATATAAATTTTCACTCGAATAATAAATGAACAACAGCGAAAATTATTTAAACATAATTGAACACGAACTCTAAATGCATAACGTGACTCGTTCGGTTCGATTACTATTGTACTCGCAACCATCATTGAGAAGTTTCACATAATTTTTCTCACATCCATTATTTACGAACTTATTTGTTATTTGTGGCTGTTTAAGAAATAAAATTTGAATAAAGCTCGTTGGTTACTAATTAAGTTGAGCTCGAATAAAAAGTTTAGGCTCTTTTATTAGTTGAAATAACAAGAAATTGTTCCATAATATTTGTGAATATTAATTTAATATAAAAATTATTTAATTTTGTTTACATGTAAAAATTGTTATAAAAAATCAGCATACCAGTATATCATTTTTTTCAAGATTTTAAGTTTTCTAACTCAAATGAATTTGAACAAACAAAATTCGAGTTAATCAAATATTTTTTATATTTTAATAATATCTTAAGACGAATAAATTTGAACTTTAATGAACAATTAAAAGATAGAATTTGAACATAAACTTTTACATGGATAATAAATAAACGACTACAAACAGTACTTGAAATAATAAATCAAAACACGAATTCGAAATGCTCAAGTACGATGAATTATAATAATACTCGCAACCATAATTGAGACTTTTGGCATGATTTCTCAAACTATCCATTGTTTACTAACTCATTTGTTATTTGTAGCTACTTGACAAATTATTTTTTCTCATTTAGCAAAGATAACGATAAATTGAATGCCTAGTCTATATATATATAATAAGAATTAACATTTATCAAAATTAGTAGGTCAATTTATGGTCAAAGTCTGGTTTGCATTAATTATTTTCTAAAAATGACAAGTATTATGTCCTTTTCATACGTCTCATTAATTACACTGAATTAATTATCATAACATCATTCCATATAAGCTGTTTTTGTTACACGCCATTGCATTAATTTCGGCCTAATAAATAGCGAGCATTAACTGCAACAGATAATATGTAATAAATCCATTGCATCAATTTTTTTTCACAATTTTGACTCAACTTTTCCCCTTTTTTTGTGGAGGGATTTATTTCATTGTATATGATTGATGTAAATCTTTTTTTATGGAATCCAAATCCATACAATACACTATTATCCGTACAATACACGTAGTATCTGTTGTAAATCTGCCGAAAATAGTTTAATATATACTGGTATAAATCTATTGAAAATAATTTAATATATACTGGTATAAATCTGCCAAAAACTAATTAAAAATTAATTTAATATATAATGTATCTATACTTATATAAAGAGGCCATCCCATTTACTAGAATTAGTAGGAAGAAAAGTCAAAGGTAATTAATGCATTCTATTTTTATCAATTAATTTTTATTTAATTATTTTTCCCATAAAAACGGTACAAAAAAAATTTACGTAAACCAAAAAAAAAAGGCAGATTTGATCGGATGATAAAATCATGATTTTACCAAAAATAAATCAGATGTCAAACCTAAATTGAAGGGTTTGGTTGTCTATATAAATATTGATTTACGTAAATCAATACATTTAATATTTATAGTTTGTGTAGATTTAAAATTCCTTCTTATCTTTGTACAAAAAATCTTATCTAATTGTATGGAAAATATGATCTGATTTGTTCCTCTACATATAATGTGATTTCCGTATATCAAGATTTTTTCTTACAAATCTTAACAGATATGATTCTACTCTACTAATTATAAATTATAAATCTCAAAATATTGAGCCATCGTCTTCCTCACTTTCAACTGTAAGCCAAATTATTTTTACTTCTTTTTTTTTTATTTCTAAATATGAAACGTATATTTTTGAATTTTTTTTATTTTATTTTTAAAATTTAGAATTTGCCTTATTTCTTCTAGAGATCGTGTATATATTTAGATATTTACATTATTTATGTTTTTTAAACAAATTAATTTTTCATGATTGTTTTTTTGTACATGTTTAGTTTGTGAGAATGACGAGTTGTCCAATAAGCAAACTCATAATGTTGTGTACAAGGAAGTCTTTAATAATATATGATTGTTTTTTTGTCAAATACTATCTTATTGTACAATTTTTCTACGTATCATAAAACTTTTATTTAATATTGCATCTTATAATATAATATTCTCCAAATAAATATATACCGTGCCTCGCACGGGTCACGTACTATATATATCCCATACATTTTTCTTTATTCATGTATATAATTATAAGTCTGGATAAATAGCCTTAAAATTGTGCACCACGTGCATCGCACGGGCTCTGCACTAGTTTAATAGCAAGGAACTCATATTTTTTTTTTAAAAAAAAAAGCATATAATCAACATTAAAGAAATTAACCAAATCAAAGGACATGTTAGCATGAATGGCCACCTGTGCGCCGACAGTACTGATCGTACGGCAAGGGCGCCCCACAGACATGAAATTGTATACGTGGCATAAAAATAAGTAGTGCAGATATATATTATGATTTAATCCTTGCATTAGTCGCCCAACTGCTGTGTTTAACATTTTTTTTTTTATTTCTTATAATTTTGAAGATCTTGATGCATAACGAAATATATGTTACACGAAATTAATCAAACGAAATTTATATATGTTATGCATATACTACAAAGTCTACAATATAATTAAGATCGTCAATTTCCCTACATAGTATGACTATCATCACATGATATCATTTTTTCACAATTATATATAATGTGATCATATATACAATGGTGATAAAATAAAATATGTTAGCTCTCTTGTGAATCAAAATAATATTTAAATTTATTGTTCTTTTGATTACCATTTAAGTTATATTCTTTTTCACATTCTTAAAAATTATATGAAACTTTCATAAGTATAACTTATATATATGGTTTGGTTTCCAACCATATTAAAGTAGTTTTAATTAAATATAAATAATATTACTTTTATAACAATTGTTCCTATTTCACTTTGTTTAGAATCCTATTTCACTTGGGTTTACTTTAGTTCCCAAGTTAAAATTTTGATTTTAAAAAACAGTAGATAGTATAACCAATAAGTATCAGTAGAAGCAATAAAAATTCATTAAACATGTCAAGCTTATTCAATTACAGATCCTAATGATTAACTCATTTCAGCATACTTAAATTTAATCAATATATGCCGAGAAAAATTAATATAATTGCCAAACAATATACTGATATATATAGTTCCTCATTAATTAATAAATTCCGAACGTTCATATGTATAATTCTTTCATGATACTCAAAATTGGACTCATAAGTCATAACTCAATCTATTTCTTTAGTAAATTAATATTATTAAGATCAGTTTCACGACCTCAATGTCATGAAGGAAGGATACATATATATTTACAGATGAAATCAAGTACGTAAAAACTAAAATAATACTCACTAGTCCACTACAAATATACGGAAATATTTATCATGCAACATATATATATATATATATATATTAAAAATAAATAAACAAATCATGTCTCATCCAAAATCAAAATCCAAATCTTGTGAATTAATTAAAGAAAATAGATCCATGGATCAAACATCAATCGATAACCGAAAAAATTCAAAACGATCGATGATCACCAGCAAAACGAATCAACGTTGCCAAAAACGAACTTGTTCTCCAATGGAGTCAAGTTCAAATCGAGGCACAAAACCCTAGTGTTATTATTCGGCATCATCAACTTCTTCACGACTCGGTGCCTCCTCATGTGTCCCCCGAGCGCCTGACCTATCGGGAACTCGAGCCCGCAAACCGAACACTCGTGGGTTTTCGGTTTTTGCGGTGATGATGGCGGAGGCTGAAGCACGTGGTCCCCACCAATCATCTCTAGCCGTGGCTTCTTGTGGCTTGCACGGTGGCCTCCGAGCGCTTGGAATGACGTGAACTTCCGATCGCACGTTTTGCACGTGAACACGCGGTTGGTAGAGGTCGGTTTTGGCCGTGGCTCGACTTGACCTGATCCCGATAATAGCATCAAATAATCGGCTATGACGGTTATGCCCTTGTTGTCTTCTCCCTCTCTAATTCTCTTCATTATTAATGAAATTGGTAATGGAAATAGTAATGTGATTGAATTTTTATTTTTTTTTTATTTTTTTTTTTGGNTTTTGGAGTGATGAGAAAATGGATTTAGCAAAGAAGGGGTTATATAAAGGCCAAAGGGTGAGTTTGACTTTTATGTGAATTTTGACTTTAGGCAAGTGGGAATGGAAGGAGATTGGGAAATCAAAAGTCAAACAAATGGAACCTATACTACTTGTTCGTGTTTGTTCAAAGCGTTTTGTAGTTGCAGTAAATTAAAGAATTTTGTTTTAGTTGATTAATTTCTACTAGTGAACGTATTATAGATAAGGTTGATGGACTATGTATCATAGGCTTACCTATTTCTTTTGACACAAATTTTTGTATGATCGATGCTGTTTAGGGGCGATAACGTAATAGAAAATTTCAGTGTATCTAATCAGTTAAGATTTGTTTCATTGACATGTGAATTGAACCAATGAAAATTAAAATTTCATTTCATCTTAATTTTTTTTTTCTCAAACAATTTCACTAACACAATTAAAAATTCACATAATATTATTATACAATAAAAAAATAAAATAATATTATCATACATTTTTTCAACAGAAGTTAGTATTCAATCATTCACATATACTAACTATATATCAATCAGTATTATATTATTTTACATCACATTAACTCTAATAATTATATTTTTATTGCATTCTCAAATCTATCTCACTTATTTAGAAATATCTTTTTCACTTTTGTATTTTATTTTTTGAACTAGACATAATTTGGTTAAAAATAGAAAATAAAAATCTCATATTAATCGCGCCCGTAATGGTTAGACGTTACATAGTTCTACCATGAAATGTCGTTCTTTTATTAATATTATTTTTTATAGTATGATATTTCAGTTTGAAATTATGCATATATATATATATATTAAAAAATATGACCACCCAATCGTTAAGTAGCAGCGTTAGTGATTTCTAGATGATTGGTAAGTGTTTTAATCTTTTGGTAAAAGTAGAAACTTGGCGAGCAATTAATTCCGTGTATGGCAAGAGTTGATCACAAATCTTCAATATATATTACGTAATTAGAATGAAGAGCATGCGTTTATATGAAAAATCCAAGTTAAATATGGAAGTAACGTAATATGGAGGGAAGCCCCAAAATACCATACAATGTTGCTTTTATGGGCCATAATTTCTTAATAAAAAAGAATATCATGGTTAAACTATATATAATATCTCATATTTTAATTTATATTGTATTTTAAAGAATGATATTTGAATAGACAATACTTAAATTTGTCAAACAGCTTAGCAGAAAACTTTCCATTTCTTTTTGATAGTGTATCTTGCTTATAATCTAATTGGGTCCATGATTAAAAAAAAAAAAAATGGGCCCTTTTTAGACAAAAAAATGTTTTTGTTTTTTCTTTTTCTTCAAGTTGTATTTTTATATATAAAGGGATGTAGAGTTTCACTAAATAAATAAAGGCGTTCGCGTTGTACCAAGAAAAAAATAAAGGCGTTCGCATCAAAATATGAAGTATATTTAATGACAAGAAACATCATCAATCTAAAAAATTCAATTGCTGAAGAGTGTCACGAAACTTCGTGAGCTCCCCTTTGAGTTTTTAATCAAATTTTAATTCTTATTTTCTTTTATATATTTTTTTAATTTTGGATGAAGATATATATTTCATGAACGCAATAAAATTTTAAGTGCAAAAATATGGTAAAACTTACACACAATACAAAAACAAATATCATATTCCAATAGGAAATCTAACGGTAAATATATATTTCAATAAAAATTCAAACGGATATTCAATAGTATAACTTCCGTTGGAATATAAATATAATTTCAACAGAAATTCCATTGAAAATATTCCGTTGAAATGAGTTTTTTCTATTGAAATTTTAGTTGGAATTTGATGATTTCAATGACAACTTTTCCAAAGGTTTATTACCGCAGAAATTTCCGTTGGAATATACAATTTTCGTAGGAAATTTGTTGTCACCCATATTTTAATAGTTAAAAAATATGTCGTTGGAATCGTTAAAATCCAACTGGAACTCCAATAAAAAACTCATTCCAATAGACTATTTTCCTTGAAATCCATCGAAAAATTCCAATGAAAGTATTTACATTGAAATTTTCGTTGGAATTCCATTGAAATATATTTTATTTGGAATTTTATCATTTTCTTATAGTGAGATTGGAATGTAAAAGACCTCAGACCGGCTCGGTTCGACCTAGACTGTCTTCCTCATCGATCAAAGACCCGTTTAACCATAACAAACCAACGCCGGGGATGTTTCCAGACGAAGAGCCTGCGACGCCCAACTCAGAATGTGTATGAAGACAATGAAAATTGAACACAAATTACTGAAAGTATAGAGTGTATACATAGTGTGTAGAGTTTGGATTGTCATACCTCATTCCTTTAAATAGGGGTGATGTCTTGTTATCCAAGCCTACTCGGATGAGATGCTCAACTATTGGAACTACCTGTCAGCACTGCTCGGTGCCCGAATTGTCCAATTCTGTTGCGCCGCGTAGTTCTTATCCTAATAATATTCTTTCTTATCTCTTAGTCTTTTTTATCAAACTGTCTAATCATGCGACTAATTCGGTTTGCTCCGAGGTAGAACGCCTTCTTCATCGAGCTCGTGTTTTGTCTGTCGATTCTTTGATCCTAACTCCTTCAGGTCGAGTTTCCAACATGCCTTTCGAGGGCCCTAGCTCGACCTATTGGTGATCCGCCTTGACGACACTACCTTCGACCTCTCCAGCCTTCAGCCTCTGATTGACCCGGTTGTTTATCCGGTTCAGTCGGTATGCTTCTCTGGTCGACTCGACCTAGTATGGTATCCCATATCAGACGTGTTACTTTGCAACATATAGTTGGTAAAATGTAACTTGGCCTTCATGAAGAATAATAATTCACAACAATTTATACATCTTAAAAATACAATCACCCACAAAAATGGATACTTCTATGGTGTAAGACGTAGAAAAAACATGCAAATTATGAATGTTGATGAAATTTATGGTACATTTTATGAGAACAAATATTATAGATTGTAAAGTCAAAAAAAATGTATGTAGTAAATGTTGCCACAAATATTTTACCTGCAAAAATAATGACAAGCAAGCAAATAATAAGTTGGGAAATCAAACAANAGAGAGGTTTATAAATTAATTCACTCTCATTCAATTCATACTCAAAATTTAACTCAACTTTAACTCAACTCCACTTCCATAATATTATTATATAATTAAATAATACAACCTAATTATTCTTACACATCACATCAATTTTAATTCACTATTCATCCACACACATAATTTTAACAACGTACCATTTCCAATCATTTATCTCCTACTTTTACATCAAATCAATAATAATCATTTTATTATTTTAATACATTCTTAAAATCTCACTAACAATTTCAAATTAACTCTAGTTAGCCAAAATAACTCATTTTGAATGAATTATTTAGTAAACAAGGCTTCTCACGACTACGAGAAGAAAAATGCGAAGAAGGAATTCGGATGCGCTTCGATTGATAGATGTTGGTGCATTTGAAGATGTATTTATATCTGTTCATCCAATTCTATTTTTTGTGTATGCCTGTTGATGGGGTGTGTGGTTGGTGTGGAGAGGAAAGAGAGGATTTGGAACATCTTATGTTCACTTGTATCAAAGCTAGAAGAGTGTGGAAGCTAGGAGGGTTAGAGTAGAATAGACTGCAGGAGGAGAGGGTTGACTTTCAGGGGTGGTGGAAGGAGATCTGTAACATCATTTGGGTGAGTAAAGGAAAAGACAGAATATCTCTTTCAACATATATTTTGTGATGGATGTGAAAAACAAGAAATGGATGGTTTTTTAATAAAGAATGGATGTCTGAGAGACATGTGGTTGAAAAGGCAACTATAAAGTGGCATGAATATAAGGACATGTGCAACTTTCAAATCCATAGATCAAGAGAACTTCAAGGAGTAGGGGTTACAGGTACTGCACTCAGTGCTAACAGAGTCTCTGGGCCAAGGGAGATGATAAAAGGTAGAACTTGGGGAAACAATGAAGAAGTGCAGCAGTGGTCAGTTTCTAGGGATAAAGGGTCTAGGGATGATATGAGGTGTTCAGTGGAAAGGTAGCTACTGGGCTTGAGAAAATGGCTAATAGAGGGCAGAGAGATGAGGTGGCAGAAGGTGGAGATCATTGTTGATCCCAGGTTGAGGACGCAGATTGTACTGAAGGATGGCTTGGATTTGAGGGTGACTATGATAGCAGATGATATCTTTGTATTGCTACCTATCTTGTCTTTTTGGGACTTTGTTGATAAATGGTAGTCTTTTGCTTTTTTAGTTTTGATGTTTCTTCTTGTTTGTGTTAGGGTGACCTCTTTGGTCGTGGTATGGAACCTTGTTATCAAGATCCCTTGAACTTTCTTGTAACCCGTTGTTTACTCGCCTTTTATATGCTGAGGTTTTGTTAATGAAATTTGATGTTTAATTAAAAACAACAGTATACTTTTATTTTTGCTTTATAAATATGCTTTTTTTCTATTTGTTTAGCTTACCATAATTGTTTGTAGGCAAGCTAAAGTCTTGGGCCGTAGCATAAAGGTTTCAAAGGACAATGCATGTTACGCAAACCTAATAGATGACATAAAGTTTGACATAAAGTCTTGAGCCTTGTTCATTAGTAAATGTCCAGAATACCGCTCGCATAGCATAGATGGGCTTTTATCTGAAATTGGGCTGGGCCGACATGCTCCAAGCCATTATATTGTACGACTCACGCACGTTTCGGTACATATAGTAATGTTAATTCCTTGACCCTTTTGTATACTTATTTTATACTTTTTGAAAGTATTTTACAAAATACGATGTTGAATATAGAATTACACACTATCATTTATAAACAAGTCATAAACCAAAAAATAATGAAACTTGTAAACCTATAATAAAAATAAGAAAATGATACATTACCNTAATTTTCTCACTATTCTTTCATTGAAATTCCATTATTTTGTTGGTGAATAATCACTGTTTCCAACATAATATTTTATTGATTTTCTATTGGAAACTCAAACAACGGTTTTTTAGTTGGAAACAAATACTGAACATTCCTATTACAAAAAAATCAATCAATAATAAGAAAAGGGTTGTCCAATTTCCTTAGCCTACCAATACGCCTTACTTCCAATTTGCTTCATATTACACAAACTTTATGATTGCTACATGCAAATCAATATGGAGCTGCAAAAGGGTTGTCCAATCTTGATCTGAAACTTCAAAATAAATTAAATAAAATAAACTAAAAGTAGTGATTTTAATGTAAATGAAATTGTTCTTTTCATCTCATTTTATATTTGATAAGAATCATACATGAACTAAAAGTCTAATTAAAAGCAAAACAGTCTGACCCAATAAAGACACCAAAACCCTAATCATGTTATTATAGTGAACTCGGTCAAGAAGAAATCGAAAAGCTCAGATTTGAAAACCACTATCCGAAAAAGACCAACAAAAAAAATAAAAAAACATAAGAAAAAGAAAAAAAAATCTATATTATGGGGAATATAATTGAGGTGAGACTAGTGAGTCGAGAGAGGTGCGAGTGAGGGACATAATTGATGTGAGTGGGTACGGTTTCATGATAATGCCCATCGCTGGTAAACAAATTAATACGGCACGAAAAGAAGAATGAAATATAAAGGCTTAATTCCGAAAAAAATTAAATTAAATTAAACCATTTTTTTTTTCAAGTTTGTATATTAATATATAATTTTTTTATATTGTTTTGCTATTTTAAACATCAATCTTAAATTAGACCTGATTTTATCAGGTGGACTACGTACATGTATACATGGATTTTCATCATAAAAATTAATTGCAAAACAATAATTACAATATTTTCTAAAGTTGCAAATTTAACCATACTTTTTCTAAGTTTGGATATAAATCATTTTATTTTATTTTTATTTCTGATAATTTGATATATCATGCCAATTTTAAGCTAATTTTTTAGTTTAGCTTTTGCAAGTCANTTGAAAATCCATAAATAAAACAAATCACGATGAATATTTACTTCAAATCCACCCACAGAATAATTACTTACCACATTCCAACAATAGGTCAATCAAATGAAATTTTCATAAAGTCGAAACTCCATATAAGGATGAGCTCTTAAATAGGGCCGTGGGTTGGAATAATAATTTATATGGTAATTCTCAAAAGATGAAAAATGAGAGGTGAGAATATGCACTACGAGAAATCATACCCCCGATATTTTGACCGAAAAAAAGCAATATTTTAAATCTAGCGTTGGAATTGACCGAAAATTACAAAAAAATCCCTAGACACTAAGGGGGTGATTGGATATGAATTCAACTAGTAAAAAACTAGTTTTTTTTTAACTATAGTTAAGTTTTAAAAAAGTAGTATGGTTAGTTGTTAGTGGATATATTAAAATAATATTTAAATTAAAATAATTAAAGTTGATTTGATGTAAAAGTAGGAGAAAATGATTGGAAGTGATAGTTAGTTAAAATTATGTGAGTGAATTAAAGTTGATGTGATGTGTAATAATGATTGGTTGATATTATTTAATTATATTGATAATATTGAAGATAGTAGAGTTGAGTTAAGGTTGAGTTAAATTTGAGTTTTGAGCGGGATATTTACTGTTGAAATTATATACAATCATGCCCTAAGTTTGATAATTCTTTACATCTGATATTCTTTTGTCTGCGTTCACATAAGGTAAACTAGTTTGGATTTAGGCATTATACCCTTTATACATAATTAGTAAGAATCTCGTGCGATGCACGGGTAAGAGATATTCATTAGTATTTATAAATAAAAAATAATTATTAGATAATATTTATAAATTAAAAATATTGAATCAATATGTAATACATTTACCTATATTAATTTATTGAAAATGTTATATGAATTTTATATAGTGCAAAATTACATAAAACATGTCAATTTAATTAGTATACAACCCGTATGGTGCACGTATTTGATAACAAATTACATTATATTTATTTCAAAATAAGTGTCATTTTAAAATATTTATTCAGAAATTCGATTGGACTACAAAGTGATTCCATAAAATAATTCTTTTTGTAAAATTTTATCATATATTTAAAAATCTATGTGAATAATAAGTACAATATAAAACGTATAGTGTTCATTAATTAAAATAAATTTAATTTTGTATAAACTATCAAAATAAAAAATTTAAGTTGTTGAATAATTTATTAAACTACAATTAATTGACTATTTCATTTATGCCTAAGTTAATATTGACACGTAAGTTATGAATAATTATTTATTTGACTTTTAAATTTGAAACTCAAATTTGAACTATACGATAAATTTCCTTATATATATATATATATATATATATATATATATATATATTCCCTTATATACATATTATCTCACAATTTTTTAGAGTTGTTGTCAGTTAATTTTTAAATTTTATTAACCAATATTTGTTCAAAGATGTTTATGATTTTTAAGAGGAATACATACCATTTTGTCAAATTATCATTAATATTTTATGGCAAGTTATTATAGAAATATGCTAAAATTTGAGAAACATATTACCTTGATTTTATAACAAATCAACCTAAAATTCGACTTTCATACCCATAAAATTCAATACATCATAATAACAAAAATATCATTTTTCATTATCTTTTTGTTCAAAAAAGATACATTTATCCTTTAAAAGAGTTGGATTGCATAGAGTTTTCATGTTATTTTGCTTGATGAGTCCTCATGATTTCTTATCAATACAGAATTCTATTTGTTCTTTATATTTTGCTTGATTTTTTGATGAGTGGGGATACAATAACAATTCAGAGTGGTGTATGTTATTTTTATAGGCAAATTGAGTGTTAATTTAATAGGTGGAAAAAATATCTCGATATTAGATGATTGGAGTATTAGAATAATATTATCTAAATATTTGAAATGATATTCGCGTATTAAAATTTAGAATGATTTGATATTACCCATCAAATTAAACAAAAATCATATTTGGTAATATCTCTTATTTTAGTATAAAAAAATAAATGGACTCACTTATGTTTTTTTTTTTCCTTGGGTTGCGATATTAATACATAATAAGCTTAGTCATTTCAAAATCTTTTTAGATTAATAGTTTAGTTATCCACAGATTTATCAAATAGGTGTTTGGTGAAGATTCATCAAAATCTGTTTGGATTAGTACTCCCTCCTATTCATAATAAGTGCCATTTTGGGAAGTTGCATACTAATTAAGAATAATTTTTTTTGTCAATAATAACCCTCATTAATGAAGATAGAGATGGATGTTTTTTTAAAAAAAATGAAGAGAATATGAAAAGACGTAGTGTATTTATTAACTAAATGGGAGTAATAATGAAAAAATATGTACAAAAGATCCAAAACGACATTTATTTTGGTTAATAGTTGATAAAGCCAAAATGACATTTAAAAAGAATAGGAGGTAGTAGTTAGTTATCCACAGATTCCATCATGAGTTATCCACATATTATTGTTTCAATATTATCTCTACTACCATTAATTTTGAATTCAAACTGTGATTTTTTCAGTAAAAAAAAAAACTACACCATTATTGTTTTCAAGTTTTCTATAAATAGAATGTCAAAGGTATTATTTATTTGGTCAAAAGTTTCCAAAAATGATTTAACCAACAACCTTTTTATATATAGATAGATGCTCGAATGTGTCGAACCAAAGTAGCAGACTCGCAAGCTTCGAAATTCTATGTGGGATATTTTTAAGCCTTGTTTGTTTTGCTTGGATGAATTTTAATTTATTTACAATCTAAAAATAATTAGATTTGAAATATCCATATATATACTGAAAATTTATGGTCTTTTTTAAGATCATTAATAATATTTTAATATGATTTTCTATTGTTGACGTGATTTATAAGGTATAGTTTTTTTTTTCTCAATCTTTATTTTTTTTCTCATATTTCTTTTAAAAATATAACAAATTTACTAACTTAAGTTATAATTATATTTAAAAATTAATAATTTTTTTATTTATTAACAATTTTTTATCTATAATATATCAAATTAATCATGTCTTGATGAACTTCAATTTGATATCTATATTATCCATACAAACTAAATAAATAATTTTACTTATTTTTATAATTAAAATTAAATTATCTATTAATATTAATTAAAAAAATTATTTAAATAACTTAACTACAAGGTAACTATCTGATTAAATTAAAAAAAATTATAATATAAGGTGGTAAGTCGTGTAAGAGGCAATTTCATTTTAAATATAAATAATAATATATTTTTCAAAAAAATATTTAAAATCTAAAATAATTTTGGTTTTTATTATTATTAAATTTTAAATATAATTTTATTAACAGGTACCCGTATAGTAAATAGGTATTGTACTAGTCTATTTAATTGGCAAAAGTTGAAAATGTCATGCAAACATATTATATCAAATATTATATAATTCTTATCAAATAAATCTTCCAAAAAATTGTTATACAAAATAAATTATGATTTATGAATTTATTAAGAATTATCCCATATATTTGTTATCGAAGTGACACATATATTTGTGGATTCCAGTTGGATGTTGATTGGTGAGTGTCAGGGTCATGAGTCAGGCTGATCCACCAAAAACTGCACCTGTCGAATAAAGAAATCTAAAGTGGTGAATTTTCAGGTACTTAATTCATATATAATAGATACACACTCTTCTGGTCCCACTCCCATCCCAAAACAATAAAATGTTGGGCCGATTCTGGCCCCAACATTTGAGGTCCACCGACCCGCCGGGCCAGTCTGGGCCGTGAACCACCCGGCCTTTGAACACGTCTAGTTCTACCAGTTGTAAATACTTTTATTTATATTATTACTGATACTTAAAATAACACCATTCAATTATACAATTTAGCCCACTTGTATTGTAATTTTATAACTCATATTTATTTAATTAGTAAATAATAATTCTATTATTTTTTTTTCAATTAGTATTAAAAATAATTTATTTTTCATTATAAAGAAATATATTTGGCCGTTCATTCCATTGAACGGCTTGGTGTCTTTTTTTTTTCGCTTTGTTTTCAATTGATTATTTAATTATTTTTTTGTTTTTTTTTCAATTAATTATTTAATTATTTTTTTTTTGTTTTAGTTTTTCAATTAATTTTTTTTAATCTTAATTTATGTTTTTGTAATATAATAATATTTAGCCTATTTCAGTAATTAAAATTAAGTATTCTAATTAAAAAATGTATATTTATTTTTAGTAAGAATAAAATATAAAAATAGTATTGAATGAGTAGATAATGAGTCCAATATGTTTGTATTTAAATGAATGATTGAATGTAAGTGTATGTTTAAATGGAGAAATGTTTAGTGGAAAGATGATGTTGAGATGATGTGGATGAGAGAGTATTAAATTGTAATTGAATGAATGTTAAGGGATGTGGATACCCTTATAAGCTTCCTTTATTTAAATAAACTTCGTTTAATAGGACGACTTTTTTGAAAAAAAAACTCGAAATTATCTCATAAACTTCTATGGGTAGCTTTTCAAATAAGTCCGTTGAAAATTTTATTTTAGTTAGCTTATCAACTAATTTTACCAAATACTTTTATCATATAAATTAGTTTTTCAGCTATAAGTCGTAAGCTATGAGCTTGAAAAATACTGATAAATAATAGGCTTATTAGCTAATTTTACCAAACATAACTTAGATTTGAGAATTCTACATCTTGGAGGAACATTTATTTGCAATGTAGGTCTCATTTTTTATTCTTTTACATATTTCCATCTTTATTTTTTTATGAGATTTTTGTTTTTCAAATTTTATAATCCAACTTAAACTCTCCGCCATAAAAATTTTAATTAAAATTTCATTAAAACATTTGAATTGATTTTCCTACACACAACACACAGATTTTTACAATTCGTTATCATATTAGAGTTGAAGCCAATATAGGAATTGGGCAAATTCAATTTATGAAAAACACAAAATTATTCAATATTTAATCACGTTTGACAAGTCAACAAGAAATCAAGTAAAGTAAACGCAGCACGCTAATGAAACTCAATAAAATAATGAAAAGAAAAATTAAATTAGCTCCCCTACGCACCTATATATGATCGAAACAAATCTGCAACTAACCAACAATTTAAGCGTAGAAAGTTTACATTAACTGAAAATCAACACATTTTTACAATAATAATAATAAATAATGCGAAAATTAGTAAAAATAGTACAAAAGCGAAAAGGAAAAAATGAGTAACAAACAGAAAATAAATGTAATAAAGAAAAATATACCGTCGGTCAAATTATCAATAAAAGGATTTTTTCTTAAAAAAAAAAAAAATAACAATAAAAATCAAACACACCTAGTTTTAGTGAGCAACGGCCAGCGGCGGCGCGTAGTTTATACTCCTCTGGTTGGGCATGGCGAGCATTGCCGTGTGATCGAGGAAATCCTTGAGCGCCGCCACCGCCTGCAGAATCTCCCTCAGATCCTCGGCGCACCCGAACCCTGATCCGCCGCACCTCCTCACCGCGTACACGTAGAACGTGACGCACCCCTTCCGGAACTTGAACCGCGCCATCTCGCAACCCGCCATCCCCCGGATCAGCCTCCGGTTTACCTCCCCTAGCGGAATCTCCGCCGGCCACAGCCGCTCCGCCGCGGCCCTCAGCCCCTCCGACTCGAACACGAACACCACCACCTTCGACTTCCTCGTGCCCAGGCCCAACGTGAGCGTGTGCCACGCGCGGTGCGCGAGGATCGTGAAGTTCGTCGGGAGGAACGCCGCGGCGGAGGCGAACGCCGTCCGAGGAGGCGGTAGGATGGAGAGGAGGCGGAGGAGCTCCGGCGGCCGCGCGCGCCGGATCGTGAACGATTTGACCACGAATTGGCCGCCGAATCGGAGTCCCTTGACGTCGGAGGAGGGCTTGAAAGAGAGATCGGCGGCGGATTTGGCCGACGCCCGGTCGTTTGGGTGCTGGTGTTTATGCTTTTTGCTCTTGATTTTGTGCTTTGGTGGTTTATCCGCCATTGATGGGGTTTGGTGTGCGAGTGGTGGGTTTGGAAAGGGGGTTTTTCTCGTGTTTGGTACAGGTGATGTTGATGATGATGGGCGATTGAATAGTATTAATTATGATGCTTTAAGTGTAAGATATGATTACAGATTGTCACTAATTATTGCGCCACGAAATTAAGCAGCGGATGAAGTATAACATCATCCATACGGATTGTCAGTTTGTCACTGCTTTATTACGCCAAAAGAAGTAAATAATGGATGTTGATAGTACAGTACATTGTTGAAAAGAATTTCATGTCCATTTTAGCTGTCCCAACCATAGCAACTCCAGCCTTCTCACTCGCTTTTACTCTTTTTTATTTTCTCTTTCTCTAACTCATTATTGCAAAAGCCTTTACATTTGACAAAATTATAACATAAAAGTATAAATTGAAAGCAGAAGATAAGTTGTTGAAATTATAACATAAAACATAAAAATAATTACCTTCAGCTGAAAATATGAAAAACAACTTGTCGATAGTAATGATAAATCACATGTATAGGATTTACCAAGAGTGACAAAAACTTCCCTGTATTTCTTAAAAGAATTTGATATTGATGAAATGTAATATTTTCAAATCCAAACAGGCGTAATTTTGTATATATCATTTGCCCTACCTCAAAAGGCTAGTGGAAAACCAACGTATATAATAAACTTTTGACTTAATAGAAACATGAAGACATGAGAATGAGAGTCAATGTTAATAGCTTGGGTTCGTATACACAACAAAGCATGAGGCTAAAGACCCACAATTTAATTAGTTTTTGTTAAAAGCCTTATAATGCCTCAAAACATGGCCCAGAATTAAAAAATAAAACCAGATTAACCATAAATCAAAATGAAATTCATATAATGGTTCTCATGTCCGCTACTGAGAAATCTAGCTAACCACAAATCAAAATTAACCAAATAAAATTAAAATTAATATCCAATGGATTAGAGTTCGATAGTTCTGATGGATTCAATCGATTAAACTTCACTACTACGTACTAATAATACATATCACACAAATGGCATCAAGACAGCTAGAAAATTCACCATCCATTTTTCTTCTCTGTATAAATTGGTCGCTGACTGGGATCGAGTCAGATATTAGAAAATCACAAGGCGGCTTAACGAACGAATAAAATACATGCTCCATTGACAACNTCTAAAAATTAACAAAGAAACATACATGATCATCACCAACTAAGAACAAAATCAACGAGACAAGCAAAACACTTAAAATAACAAAAGATGATGATAATAATGAATAGAGCATAGAGAAAAAAGTGTACTTGGATCGGTAAAGGTAATCACGCCAGAGCCTTTAAAATCACAGTTAAAGTTGTTACGGCCATTGGCTTGATAAAAGGCATTCATGGCGAAAGAGGCGTGGGCCCACAAATTGTTTGGGTCAAAGCATCGGCCACCGGGCTGAATGGGCTGGCAGTACTGTCCTGGTAGCCCACATACATAGTTGATATTGTCCTGCAATGCAGAGGCAGAAGCGTTTTCCTTTGCCATGCACCATGTCTTGTTTTGTTCGGTTGGTGCTGGTCTTGATGGTTTTGGAACGGGCTGCATAATAATAATCGTGTATCAGTTTTGGTTTTTTTTTTTTATTATATTTTTGTTTCATAAGATTGTACAATGAAGAGATGTACAAATATCGAATTGGCACAAGATTAGTGTGAGTTGTTCGTGCGTGCATTTATCCAACAATCAAACTAACTATAGAGAACGAACTTATATAGTACATTGTTATGGTTCATGCATGGCACACATTTTTTTATGTTTGCATATATTATATACGACACAGAACACGTCGTCATGTAAAATAATTATCGGTAGTCATGAATATGTGAATGGATGGATGAATAATAAATTTTATAGGGATATTTAATGTAACGACTGGTTTTTATTTTAAAAGCTGGATTGTGAAATTGAAGAGAGAAAAATGAGACCAATACTTTTTATTTTTTATTTTTTACGCCATCCACCTATTTATTTCGTTTTGTATATGGCATAATGTTCAAAAAAATGGTAAATATGTCATTAAATTTATATTAGATGGTATTGTTGTCCTATAAGATTATGAGACTTTCACATAATTGTTGAAATATCACTTGTGAGTCTGTCCCACATTAATTTGATGAGACATCACCAATTGGTTTTGGGATGGAACCTCACTAAGGTGTACCTAAGTTTACCCTCTTATGGTGCGCTTCACTGCGTGAGACCGCACCCTGATTCCCCGATTATCAAAAATTTGACAATAATCAATTTTCTTGTTATGAAAGCATATATATCTAGATTAATTAACTTTAATGGTAGGTATATTCATACCTAAAAATACTTCATGGGCATATATAAATCTTACAACAACAAACATTAAGAGGATAATTGACCATTTTCCGTAAATTAAAATACTTTAGTGACATATGTATACCTTACTTCAAACAAGGATGTATTTGACCATTTTCCCTTCAATATACGTAAGTTTATAAATAGTAAAATGATTAAGTGAAATTATTTAATCATATTAATATATAATATTAAGCATAATTAAGTTCAGTTAGATGAATATACAATTTTGAGTTAAAAATTTGTACCCGTAAAAAAAAAATAATAATCCTAGAATTCAAGAGGCAAATTAAATCTATTTTCAAAATTGGACCCTTAAAAGTCAACTGGTTTGACTAACCGTTGTACTTAAAAACCTATATTTACCAACTAATGGTGTATAGGATTTCAAAAACAGAGTGTGACAAAAGGAAGAGAGAAGAATAAAACAAAGCACAACGGGCAGAAAAGAAAATAAAGGAGCAGATATCACATGGCTACACTTCACTTTTCTAAGCCCTTTGGATATATGTTATTATTATCCGGTCCCCTACACGTACACCGTCTCACATGTAACCATCAACCTAGATTCGATACCTATGTTGAGTTGTCAAACACTGAGAACCTATGAAATTATTAATAATAAATTTTTTATTTGTGGACAAATCTAACTGATCAACTCCCCGCATTTCATGGCTTTTGAGACTAAAGCCAAAAATTCAACTTAGCATTGAGGGGCAGTTGAATCTAATAAACTGTGTGAGTTAGTGTAATTAAGAGCACTGCAATCACCAGTAGGTCGAATTTACCAACATAAATACATAAACCAT
>BKCP01005195.1:20845-111221 GCA_008636005.1 Striga asiatica | reverse complement strand
AAAAAAAATAAAAAAAATTACCTTGTTGGAGAAGAATCCTTTGCCGAGGCCGTAGAATTTTTTCGACATTTTTTTGGATTTTTTTTGACGCTCGAATCGTTCGTTGAAGTTCGGAAGTTTAGAGAGATAGAAAGTTTAGAGAGATGAAATCAAAAAAAGGGTTAAGGGCAAAAGAGTAATTGGGGGGCAGTGACTAGTAAAAGGGGGGCGGTGAATAGCGATTGAGTTTTCAATTTTTACCCGCTATAAATAAAAATATTACAAAACAGGCTCATCAGACATTTTAATCCTTAAATAAAATCATAATTAACTATTTGAGAACATAAGAGTTGTCAAAGTCACCATAGCCGAGGCCTATTAAAAATGAGAACGCTTTTTGCAGTGTATTTAACATCGGCCCTGACTGCGCTACTGCTCTGATATCAGTGCGCTTGTGAGTGAAAACCTTTGACTCGCAGCGCCAAGAATCTCTTTACTGGCTTCTGATTCTTATTTCACAGCTAAATAATTTCAATTCGCAATAATTCGCACCCAATTTTCACGGCCGATTGCTAGGTCGGCCAGTCGATCCCCGACAAATTCACAGGTAATTCGTTTTAGATCTGTAGTAGTGTATGTATGGGCTCATTTGGCTGTCTGATTTTGCTGTGTGTGCTCAGCTGCATGTTTTCTTAGGCTTCGAATACAGCTCAGATCTTGAGATTTATGTTTGTGGTATTCACTTCTGTGAAATGCATGTTTATTTTTGCTTGACAACGCTGTAAAATTTGTGAAATTCAAAGGAAATGAATAGATCAAAGGTTAATTTGTGAAAAATTACTTTTCCTTACATTTCTATTGCATGCGGTCTCTGTCTGAGTAAGTTCGGCTCAACTTTAAGCTAACTGGTTCTTTCATTCGAGACAATTTTACAGTGGTTTGTAACATACTGTTCTTGCTGTTTTATTTCCAGTGAGATCAAGACTGATGGGAAGTTCTGTGGAGCATAGTTCGGGTGAAGACACTGATGTCTCTGACTCTGAAACTGAGGAATATGTGGAGAAGGCACATGAAGAATTGAAAAATGGGAAGCACCAGGTTAAGATATCCGATCAAGCTTACACGTGCCCCTACTGCACTAAGAAAAAGAAGCGTGACTTCCAGTATAAAGAACTCTTGCAGCACGCAAGCTCGATTGGCAATTGTAGTTCGCAGAAAAGAAATGCAAGAGACAAGGCAAATCATCTTGCCCTGGCAAAGTACTTGGAAAACGAGATGACGGCTAACTCTGGTACTTCAAAGCCTTCTGATGAAGTAGATGCCCTTGCAGAATATGACAGTGATGAGATGCTTGTCTGGCCATGTATTGGGATCGTGGTAAATATTCCTACTTACTTTCAGGACGGTCGATATGTAGGGGAGAGTGGTAGTAAATTGAGGGAACTGTTGGCCAGCAGAGGATTTAATCCGATGAGAGTGCGCCCCTTGTGGAATTATCAAGGCCATTCAGGAACTGCTATTGTTGAATTTCAGAAGGGTTGGGAAGGACTTCCTAATGCTATGTCATTCGAGACATTCTACGAGGCTAAGCATCATGGAAGGAGGAACTGGCTGGCGAAGAATGAAAAGAAATCAGACCTTTATGCATGGGTTGCTCGGGCAGAAGACTATAATTCTAATAACATTGTTGGAGAAAATCTTCGAAAGATTGGTGATCTTAGAACCATGTCTGATCTCAAGGAAGAGGAAGCTCGAAAGACTAACAAGCTAATCGGTAATTTGACAAATGTTATTGAGAAAAAGAAGATGCACTTGCTAGAGATGGAGAGTAAGTTTAAGGAGACTGAAAGCTCTCTAAGCCAGTTGATCAAAGAAAAGGATGATCTTCACCAATCCTACAATGAAGGTTTTTCATCTTCAATGTGTGGATCTTTTTCAATTTAAATCTAATTTGGCCTGCTTTAAAATCTGAATTATCCTTTGTGTCTATCAGAGATAAAAAAGATTGCAAATAGTGCCCAAGATCATTACAAGAAGATTTTCAATGAGCATGAGAAGCTGAAATCTCAACTGGAAACTCGTATGAGAGATCTTGAACGTTTTGGTGAAGAACTGAACAAACGTGAGACACACAATGAAAATGAGAGAAAAAAGCTTGCTGAAGACCTCGAACAGGTTCTGCATACTTTCCTCTTTCTAGTAGTATTTTGCACTTTTTCTTTTTCATGACTTGAACTGGTTACTGGAAAGAAGCAAGTATTCCCCATTAACACAATATACAAGCAATTAGCATGCCATGTTCGCTTACTGGCTAGCACTGGCTTTGTTCTTTTGTTTCATGTGAAATCTGGATCGTTACAGCTAAGTAAAGTTTGATGTAGTATGGTATATACCAGCGACGCTACATGTTTGCAGGAACTCCCTGGCTGAGTTTTGTTAATTGGAACATTTATCCACTGGTCCCTATTTGTTGTACTTGAAATCGGAAATCCGATATTTTATTTGCACATCTTACCAGGACAAGTCTGTTTTTTATTTTTTATTTTCTTTGCGTCTTGGTCGCTCAGAGCAGATTTTCCTTTTTCTAGAATGGACTGTGAGAATGATCTGCTCTCCATAAGGATTGCTGCTGGTGGTTGTTGTTCAACAAACTCTACGTTTGACTTTTGATCTGATCCTTCTGCATGTGATTCACAAATTACTGGAGCAGCTGTCCATTCATCATTCTGTTGGTGCGGGTTTAAGTAGTATGTCAACCCCCAAATTTGATATTTGGTTGGGTGTATTGGATTTTGTTGGTTTGGGTTTAAGTAGTATGCCAACCCCCAAATTTGACCATTTTGCGATATAACTCACAAGATGTATAATGCGAGCACTTCTGTCCTTAAATGTAATTAGAGTGACACGTCAAGCTCATAGTATGTTTTAGATCTCCACCTCAGTTTGGATTTATTATAGTACTTTGTCCCTCAATATCAACTTCAAATCAAATGTTCCTGAAAGTGTTCTTTTTAGCAACTCCTTGTGAGCTTTCCCTTTTCCCTCCATCTCTCCACACGACTTAAAGAACTTTTAAAGTGCATTATATTATGAGCGTATTGTTAGTGTTGATATATGATAAATGGAATAGTTTCTGTGAATAATATCACTGTCAAAAGGTGTACGATTATTTGCAGGAAAAGTACCATCATTTTTATGTTTTCACCATTCACAATTGTACAAAATATTTCACTGCTTTTAGTTTATTGAGCATTTCTGTGGAAAGAGTGGTTCTGTTCTATAGTGGCTAAGGAAAACCATTTAGCTAAAATCGGATTAGAATTTGCTAGGAGGGAGACAAAGTATTCAAATTTACTCTTCATGGACAGAACCCTAAAATGGTTAAGTTGAGGTGACAAAGTACTTAAAATTTGCTTCAAGGGAATTATGAAATGGTTAAGTTTGAGGAGACTGCTTGAAATCCACTGTTATTTGCGTGTGGTGGTATTTTTCCTTATAATAAATGGAATACTTTTTAATAATAATAATAATAAATAAAATAATAATAATAATAATAATGAAATTAATAATAAAAATAATAATATTAATAACAACAATAATAATTGACATCACTGCAGTTATTCATATCCAGTGTCCAGTCATCATTCTCTGAAATCATAATGGATAATTGGGTCCTTCACTAGCTAGGTGTAAAAAACACGAATACCCTATACATCACTGATTGTTGTGGGTTATTAGTTTCTTAGACACTTCCATTCCTCCAGTGGAGAAGCATATCCGTAAAAGTGCCCATTGCATATTTTTCGTGAAGGTGATAGGTTTTTCTGTTCTGGAAATGTAAGTACAATTTAATATGCATGTGTTGTATATTCAATTTTCGATATAAGCTTTCCTCGTCTGTGGTTGTTTTATTTATAAAAGCACTTTTCCTCAGTTCTTGTAATAAGCCTGCACTCGATGTAGACATCTAATTTGCTGGCCGTCCCAATGAGACTGTATACATACACTGTGCTTCAGCTCTATAATCATTTTCTGTTTCCTTAGCTATTGAGTATATGCAATGATGGATGATTGTTCTTCCAGAATGCTGTCAAAAATTGCTCCCTTCAAGCTGCGGCTGAGGAACAACGTAAGGCTGATGAGAAAGTGATGAAGTTGGCTGAAGAACAGAAGGTACTTAGTCGCTCATTTCCCTTAGAATAGTCTGCTGGACTAGTTTCCTAATGTGCCATTCAAAACATTTACGAATAGTTATATGCTGCACTTTGTGATTTCAGAGAGAAAAAGAGAGGCTCCATGAGAAAATTATTCGACTAGAGAAACAACTGGATGCAAAACAAGCTGTGCAGCTTGAAATTGAACAATTGAGAGGTAAACTCAATGTTGCAAAGCACATGGGAGATGAAGGCGACTTAGAAGTTTTAAACAAAGTGGAAATGCTGCTCAAGGCAATGAGGGAGAAGGAAGGAGAACTTCAAGAACTGGACTCATTAAACCAAACTTTAATTGTGCAGGAGCGCAAGATAAATGAGGAATTACAGGATGCTCGCAAAGAAATGATTAATGTGAGGTTTCTAATAGTTTTTAAGTATATAAAAAAGGAATTTCACTGCTTAGTCTAACCAATATCCATTTTAGTTTAGCGATAATCTAAAGTAGCTACGTGACCCCATCTTGATTATTTAAACATTTGTTCTCAACTGGGTTATGACTGATATGTCAAGCTGCTAATCTACACTGCATCATTTTTATACACGACTCCATCACATGACATCCCTGGATCCTTATTTGATCTTCAGTAGTAATGTGGATAGTCCAATTAATCCACCAAATGAAAAGGAATCCGATGAATAAATAAGAATAATATGTAATGCAACCAAATGTTGTCAAGTAACAATCAGTAATTTATATGCTGTTAGCAGTGTCTAGAGGAAACATTTCTTTCCAGATAACAAGCTCCATTGGCATTGGATGCAACTATATTGAACACCTTATGGGAGATAATTACAATATTTTCCGCATTGACTAGTAAATTCTTAATTTTCTCTCTTCTGATTGTATTTGTCAAATTTATAACATTTTTGTTGTAGTGTTAAGCCCTGCTCCCAAATAAGTAATAATCAAACCGTGTATAGTACAGAAGCTCAATGTTTATCTTCAAAGCAAGCTGGTTAGGATATTCTCCTGTATTATTTGCTATGGAATCTTTCTTTTTGGTATAAATTTTCGTGGAGAGGCTAAAAAGAATTGCTCTGTAGGCCTTGAAAGAGCTGGCAATAAATTCTCACATTAGCGTCAAGAGAATGGGAGAGCTTGACGACAAGCCATTTCATAGAGCAATGAAAAGGAGGTATAGTGAGGCCGAAGCAGATGAGAGAGCTACAGAATTATGCTCACTGTGGGAGGAATACCTTAGAGATCCTGAATGGCATCCCATAAAGGTGGTTAGCATCAACAACAAATATCAGGTAAGGAGTTGAAACATATATGGAGTGGTACAGTTTAGTGTTTGTGCTTTGTTATTTGCATGCTCCAATTAAGAAGTTCAGCTCATATATCTTTCTAGTTATGACAACTNAAAAAACCCGTATTAAAATACTTCATTATCTCAACGCTACACGTCTGAAAGTAGTCATTTAGAATTACTTCTACACAAAGGTACTCCTATGATGATTTTTTAATCTTATGCATGGAACATTATTTTGATACGTCATCATTATTTTGAAAATAAGAAAATAACGATTCTTAGATATATGCAGAGAGAAAACCTTTTCCGAAAGTCCTTTTCGTTTGTCAGGGCTTTGAAAGTATAATCCTGCTAGGTAAATTCTACTGTGGTTAATGAAATCACTTGAGATTTCATTTCATTAATCAGATAATAAATACAAGGTTGCCATGGTGCAGTCTCTTCATGCATGATGATACACATTGTATTTGTGCATAATAAATTATAACAATGAGTTCGTTTGATTAGCTAAGCTAATTGAACGTATAAATAAAGATTGATTTACGTGAAAAACTAACAGGATGCGTTCCACAAACGTGATTGATAAAAATTCACGCCTTCATATACTCTAACTGTGCATATATCTACATTTAAATCAGAATCAATTCTTCATATCCATTTATCTCTTCAAATCAGAATCAATTCTTTGGTTCCATTATTTTCATTAGGGCTCCTAAATAACTGGCTTTTCGATTTGTTCTTCAGAACGTGATTGATGAAACCGACGAAAGACTAAAAGACTTGAAAGAGAATTATGGGGATGAAGTGTGCAATGCCGTGATTACAGCTTTGAAAGAGGTAAACGAATATAACCCAAGCGGGAGGTATATTACTTCTGAAATGTGGAACTATAATGACGATAGGAGGGCCAGCCTCAAGGAAGGAGTTGAGGTTTTACTTAAGCAGTGGAGATTTTACAAGCGAAAGAGAGGAATGGATTAACGGGCACTCCAGATATCTTCTGTGGTCCTGTACTAAGTAAATCGGCCTTTCGGTTTATTTTCCAGAATAAGAGAATCGAACTCTGATAATGAACCCTTGTATGGATGACTTGAGTTAGTATAATAGTATCCTAGAGATTATTATGGCTTGGACATTTGTTTTCATCCCTTTTTATGAGTAGGGTTTTCTCAATAATACATACATTTTCATACTAAAATATCATAATTATATTGAAAAAAAATAATGACTGACCGGCTAATCAATTGGTCCACCAGACTTTGTGTTTCGTCATGTTTGAAATGATCATTTCAGCACAACAGGATCTGTCAGGTTTACGTCCTAGAGCATCTTTATCAATGGGTTTGAGGTGAGGTTTGAAAATGTAAATCTCAAGGTTTATCTATTATTTGCTATAGGTATGAGGTTTGAATGTTTAAACCTGGTTTGGATATGTAAACCTCCCACAAACCTGTAATAAGGGTCCACACACATGTCCTATGTCTCCAATTAATTTTCTTTCTTCCATTTTGTTTTTCTTTTTTGCGTATTTCCTTCATGGGTAAATATGGCTATATATTCTTTTATTTTTATTTCTTGATTTACATAATTGTGAATACAAGTTAATGTTCGGTAAAAAAAAAATATTTCTTAATTTTCTTATAAGTATTTTTTATATGTTATTTTATTTGTGGATTTCTATTAATAACTTAAATTTAATTATTCAACAATTAATTACCCTTCTAATATTTGTAGTTTAATAATTCTAGAAGGTTTTACATATGCAACCAATATTTCCCGTCTCATGCTAATTTACTATAATTATAAATAATTTCAATATAATCTTTTATACATTTATGATAAATATAAGAAAGTTTTATTTTCTAAATATAATAAATGAAGTTATATTTGAATAAAATTAACAAAATATAATATTAATTAAAACTAAATGAGAACAAGTGGGACCTAAAAAAAAAGTATGTTTAATATATTGAGAATGAATCCGAGTAATATTTACAAAATGTTTATACTTAAATTTTAGTTTTCAACATCATGTAAGTTCACACAAATTTTCAATATAACATTGATTAAAACTAAACGAGAACAAGTGAGACATGTCTTGTAATTTTTTTAAGTAACTTTACGTCGGTACGTAACTACACTTTATAATTATAAATAATATAAAATAATATATATACAATTATATTATTTTTATATGTAAATATGATAAATATATGAAACATTTAGATTGAATAAAAGTAAAAGTGGAGTTATAGATTTAAAATATTAATAAAAATATAAGAGTATAATATTTAGTTAAAAGTAAGTGGAAAATATGTGGGACCCATAAAAATGAGGTTTATGAAGTTTATTGTTATTGTAAGTTTTTAAGTGTAGGAGTAAGAATGAGGTTTTGGATGATGTGGCATGTTGGGAAGTGTAAAAGGAGGTTTATGGAGAGGGATTGTTAAAGATGCTCTTATATCTGTGACTTTTGAAGCAGAAGAGGAAATTTTGTGCTGAATTACTCATACAATCCCTTTGATAGAATAGCTAATACAAATTCGTTCATAGTAACCTATCGTGTCTATTGTACGAGTAACATTTATCTGTATGTAATTCATTAAATAACATGCTTTTAATTTTTTTCAACGACACTAATTTAGAATTAGAGAAGATATTTTCTATTTCAAAATCACGTTTCAACTTTTGTTTTAACTCATTTGCTAAATACCGCACCTAATCTTAAGTCAACGTACCCANGTGAAAGATTATTTTTTTTAGGAATTCACATTCACAAGATTGTAGGAATTCTTTTTTTTTAATGCTAAAAAAATGAATTAAGAATTGAATTTTTTATTATTTTTTTTAGTAAGGGCAAAAAGGTATTAATTGGGTGCGGTGATTAGTAAAATTAGGTGCGGTAAATAGTAACACTCTTGTTTTAATTCTTGTATTTTTTTGGTTGAATAAATGACAGGTATGTCTATCTCACAACTGATAAAGAAGATAAAAAGAAGAAAACTAATAGAAAATTACTAAATATAGACGGAAATATAGACAATTGTACGATGCAAATCTTGCTATGTATTAAGTTTTTCTCTTACATTTAATTACATGGAATATATGATATGCTATATGATTATATTTTATTTGTTTTAACCAGTGAAAAATGAAATCACTTATACATTTTACTTTATTTGTTTTATTTTTTAATTCTTTCATATATTAATTACTATAAAATTAATTTTTCATATTCTTTATTTTAATAAATTTTTTATCTTACATTTTTAATATACAATATATCAGTTTAATCATACTCTAGTGAAAAATTTAATTGAATATCTATGCTATTATGTAAACTAAAAAATCTATGTCAATCAATCCAAAAAAATAAAATAAAATAAATTCTAATAGGAAAATAGCAAATGAGCATGAAAGTAACCTAATAAACAAATATAAATATATAGCATATACTACTATTAATCTTGAGTAGAATACTTTTGTTTTTCAACAGTATATATATAGCTCTGCTATACTTTAAATACCAAATATAAGTAGATTTATATGATTTTTTTTTTATTTTTTTTTCTAAACAAATTTTTGTATCTTGAGCCCAACTTAGTTCTCTTTCGTGTAATACTATACTTGTGTGTAGATGGTGTGTGTATCTATGAAGCCTAGATTTTTTTAATTTCATTGCAAAAATTATTATATAAGTAAATTACGTGGCTGAAAGTATTTATTTTCTTAAACACACTCATCATCAGTTTGCTCTTTAAATTTTATTTTATTTTTTCATCAATCCCAGCTAGCTTGAATTACTAATCTTTGGCTTGTTATTCCTAGCAATTGTGTTTATTGGGCTTGATATTTATCTGGACTTAGTGATGCAACGTTCAACCAACCGGCGATAAGAGAGCGAGAGGAAGTCGGTTTAGAGGAGGAGGCTTTGACTAGCTTTTTCTTTTTGGCCGGCTTAGGAGAAGCAGTAACAGGATTGGATTGGGTTTTTGGTGGAGCAGGAGTGGTCGAAGATTTTACCTTAGATCGAGAGGGAGCGCTTTTCTTAGGATTACCGAATAAGCAGCTTTGGAAAAGACGGAATGGTGAGAGAGGGGAATATCATCCTCATCCCTCCCGGCAGTGGCCTCAGCAGCATCGAGAGCCGCCTCAGCGATGTCAGAAGCCCCAAACGCTGGCCGTCGGCGGCGGGTAAGAGAAATGTGGTCGAGAGTGTCATCGTCTGATTCATCAATCAGATGGTGAGGTTGGGGAGAAGGAGGAGGTGTCGAATAATCGGAAGGGCGAAGAAAATTGAGAGGAGTGGGATTGTAAATCTCTTCAACAGAACGGGAAGGAAAATGAGGAATAGGTTGGCGAATCGGAGAAGATGACGGATTGGTCATGTCTTCGCCAGAACGATGAGTATTCTCAGAAGAAGCAGCAGGATCTGAAAAATAAAGTAAAATTGTTAACGGGAAAACCTTTAGGCACCCCGAGGAAGAGCAGAGAAGGGTTAAGGAGAAGAATCCCGCGGCTAGGGTGTAAATATAAATATCATTTTATAATTTATTTATATTTTAAACAATAGTAAGGGTAAAATAGGTTTTTAGCTTGTACAAACGTACAAAGTCATGTACAAAGCATAAATCTTTCTTTTTTGCCTTGTACATGCTTTGTACATAAAATCAATGGTTGATATTCAATCTTGAGTCAATCTAATAGTAAAATAAGGGGCTACTTGGTGTCAAGTATGTACAAGGGTCTCTAACCCTAGACTGTCCCAACTCTATCTCTCTAAATTTCTTTTGTTTCAACGAGCCATTCGAGCTTTAAAAAAATTCCAAAAAAAATGTCAAAAAAATCCTACAGCCTCGGCAAAACATTCTTCTCTAGCAAGGTAATTTTTTTTTTCGTTGATTTTTTTTAAATCTTTTGCCGTGTCCGGCCATTGCCTCCGGACGCGGCGGGGTCGTCCGGTCCGTGATTGCGGACGACCCAAAAAACGTCCGGCCCCGCCGGCCGGATGCCTTCCCACCTGCTCGCGTTGGGTGGCAGGACGCCGCCCCAAGCCCTCGCCGACGGACCAAAGTCGACCGGCCCCGCCGGCCGGACANATTATTAATTATCATAATAATAATAATAAATTGCTAAATATTATAAAATTAATTAATTGCTATTTTAATACTTATTAAATTAAATATTAAATATGAAAACAAAATTCTAATTATTATTTTAATTTAAAATTAATTTAATTAATTCTTATCATTAATTTAAAACTTCACCTTAAAAAGTTAATTAAAAGATTTATATATATATATATATATATATATTAATAATTAGTTGTATTAAAAAATTTATATAACTATTTTCAAAGCAATATATTAAGAAATATAAATATATATATTTATTAAAAGATATATTAAAAAATATATATGTAATTTGGTCTAACCATTTTGAAAGTAATATATATAATTGTAATTATTGTATTATATAAATTTTAAAAAAAATTACTAATTATTATTTTATATTTTTTATTCAAGGTGTTAGCAGACCTGGACAATCTGCCAGGGACGACAACGACGAGGTCGATGAGTGTTATCAAGGTTCTGTCCCCCAACACACTAGAATTCGGGGTGTAAATGCGTTCGTTCGTCGGGACAGGAAGACAATGACCCAAGAGGCTTGAAGAATACAGACTGGTCTGGCCCTGGCAGGGTGTAACTACTACATCTCATAATAGGCCCAATTACATCTACTAATAACAAAGTCCAAAATAAAACTACTAATAAACCTAAGGGACATTTTCACTTATGCTACACGATTGTAGGAATATTGCAAAATTACCATTAATACACAATTAATTGTGTATGTACCTAATAGCTAGTAATTAATTATATTGTTGCCTAAAAATCAGTTACAGATCTTGATTCCATATTCCATATTTAAGAAAAGATGACCAATTGGACTTGCTCAACCACCGCCTGAGACCTTCTTGTCTGCTCGTCTCATGTACGTGATCTCGAGTGTATATCTTAGGTATATTTTATGTATATGTGGGTTCTGAAATCGATTTTGAGAAACTATTGAAACTCGAGTGTATATTTAAAGTATATTTTGTGTATATTTTGTGTTTGCTCGTCTCATGTACGTGATCTCGAGTGTATATCTTAGGTATATTTTATGTATATGTGGGTTCTGAAATCGATTTTGAGAAACGATTGAAACTCGAGTGTATATTTAAAGTATATTTTGTGTATATTTGAGAAACGATTGAAACTCGAGTGTATATTTAAAGTATATTTTATGTAACATATAGTGGTTTTGGCTTGGGATGGACTGGATCATTCATATGCAGTTTCAACCCCTGTGAATGGAAAATGGAAAAATAAAAAAATGGCTGACGGAGAATAGATCCAAGAAGATGAGTGGTGGTCCATAGGGGTGCTGCTGTTGAGAATAGATCCTTGGTTCAAATCGATTGGTTCGGGAAAGAAATTGAAGGCACCCCTTTCACGTTGCATTAGTTTGACGAGTACAATAGGGGAAAAAAAAACAAAGGAAAAAAAGAAGAAAATACTATGGACACAAGTACAATAGTTTCAGATCTGCAGACAAAAAAAAAAGAAAAAAAGTAGACTCAATTCAAGATATGCAAAAGAATTGTAACTTGCACATACTAAATGGGTTTTATGCAAACATTTGCTTCAGGTTTTTGAATTGTCGGCAAAGATAGCATCTTTATAAGTCTTTGGTCTTTGAGGCGGAAGTCTTCGGGATAGAGCAGCGGCGAAGGGGCGGTGGTGGGCGGTTAGATCTGAATCGTCTATATCGGAGGTCGTTGGTGAAGAAGATGTTGTTCGGCACAACATTCCAAATGACACAGCGAGATCTCGCCGTGGTGAAGAAGATCCTAGAGCAGGAGCCGGAGATGCTGCCATGCCACGCGTCTGCCGGCGGCTGTGGTCGGCCCGACTGTGTCGACTTGGTGGCTGTGGAGCTAGGCCACGGTTTTGGTGGGGCTCTGATCCTGTGTCCATGGTGAGATGGGGTCTGTGAGGTGATTTGAGGGCCCGATTTGGGGTGATAGATGTGGTAATTAGGGTTGATTAATTTAATGACTTTTATAGGTAGAGTTGATTGGATTTAGATAAGGATGAAGGTATATGTGCAAATATGTTGAGTGATTTTGTGTATTTGTAAATAAATATTAATTAATTGGGTGTAAATATGTAATATAAAATATAATTGAGAGTATAGGGTGTAAATTCCTCTAAACCTAAAGTAACATAATATTAACTAAGCCCGGATATATATAAAGCAGAGGCCCTTCACTGCACCCTAACCGATTCTTCTTCTTCTTCTTATTATTATCCCCGAGCTCAAGCTTATGGAGAGCAGTTTCTAATGCGGTCTCCCACCAAGGATAATCGAGTGATAGCTCGGAATTCCCGGACCAGCCTTCAGGATCAGGAAGATTAAGAATCAGGGCGGCCTCATCATAGCTGTCCAATTTACCGCTAAGCCCGTGCTTGCTCTAAAGCCCGAGCAGCTCCAATTAGCAGATATTGCTTGCCGGATAGATAGAGCCGAGACAAGAAGGGCATGGAATCATGATACAGGGAAAGCAACACTTGGTGGTAGATGTCAAGAAAACGAGCTCCAGCGGGTGAAGAAAGGAAGCTCTCTCGGGTCTCTTGCCGAGCAGCTGCCTCCTTCGCGGCTGCTTCTTGCACGGCCAACTCAAGATCGGCAGTACGAAGGGTGTCGACCTCCTTCTGATGGCTGGCAGCTTGAGACGCTTGGCCGAGCTCTAAGGACTTGATCTTTCCAGCTTGGCGGACCATTTCTACCTTAGCGGCTTTCAGCTCGGCCTGAAGGGATTTGGTTAGCAAGTGCTCGGCATCGTATGACTTTTTGAACTCGTGATACTCAGCTGCGGAGGGAGCCTCACCTTCAATAGCCTCGTGCAGCATTCCGGCGAGGCCTGAGTTAAGCTGGACATTCGAAATAACGGATTCAAGTTATATAAATATGGACGATTTGGTAAAAAAAAAACTCACCGCAGCAAGATGTTGAATGCAGAACTTAGCTCGGGCTCGGTTATCGCCACCCCAACGATCAGCCTCATTCCCGGGAAAAATGGAGAGCAGATACGAGGACTGGACCGATGGATCCTGATGAGTAGCGAAAGCGGGGGGCTGGTGGATCGAATTGCGAACAGGCTCAGCTGTAGTTGTCCGAGCAACTGAGGTATTATCACCTTGGCTCGGCTTTCTCTTGCGAGGGTTCGGAAGAAAGTTCTTCAAAAGATTGGAGGTCAAGCTCTTGGTGGGAGGCACAGGAAGGTGAGAAGTGCTGGCATCAGTGGGTTGGGTGCGAGCCTTTTTCTTCCTGCTCTCGGTGGATTTGGTTGAGATGGCACCAGACATGAGCTTATCTGCAAAAGATAAGATAGAGGAATCAATGCGTATGTCCAAGCAGGATATATTTATTTATAAACAAAACAGGGACAGTAGCATGAGTTCCTACATGTCAAGCAAGAAGACTATCAAAATCAATCCAGACAACGGGATCATGGAGGAGCTCAGGAAGAGGGCTGAGGCTGATAAGAATGACGAATCAGTTAAGGATCTCGTGCTTTTGCTGTTAGAGACTGCCCTTTTGAAATCTGGTTTCAGTTTGGATGACCCGAACACTTTTGCTGCGAGAATTCATAGAATGCTGAAGGTTGGGCTGAGCATTGATGAAGAAAACGAGGATGGGGAACTGGAGGAGGAAGGAAATGAAGAGAGCAATATGGAGAGAGGTCAATTAAAAAATTCGAAAGGTATTAATTGATGGTACAAGTCAAGAACTGACCTATGAGTTTTGTGGGTTTCTTCCCCAAGTTGTATTGTTCATTTATTTGTCTCTATTTTCTCTCTGGTATAAATTGATGGTACAAGTTAAAAACTGATCATCCATGCTTGAATGAAAGAGTGAAGAATACAATTTGACAATCTTGAATGAACTGAAGTCATACCTCCTAATTCATTTGCTTAGTACATGCTGGATTTAAAAGTGTTACCAAGATGAAAATGGATATTGAAAGACCTGACCATTAGTGAAGAAGGGACTTACAGAAAGAAAGTGTTATCAAGACACAAATGGAAAGTGTTACTAAGATTCATGGAAAACCAAAGAAAAAAGAAAGAAAAAAAAAAAAGGGCTGCATTTCACTATATTGATTCATGGAAAAGAAGCGTTCAGATGTGTACACAAGACACAAAACATTATCTTTAGGTGCCACTTTTCACAAGTGCATAAAACTCAATCATAGCTATAGATACCCCTTATTAGACAATGGTCTAACAAGTTAAACCAACATCACTCACATAACCAAGATAAGAATGCATTTCGCATGCAAGTGCACACACCTTAAGCTTTAAAAGGAATGAGAAATATCCGGTCCCAAAATAAACAAAATTGCAGATTCAGAGTACAATTCGACATTTGAATGTGAGATAAGCTCGAGCTTTTTAAAAAAGTTTGTCCTACCAAACGAAGAAGCTTATAATATAATCAAATAGACTATAAACTAGTTTATTTGTCTACCAAATATAGTTTAAACAGTTAAAATAAAATATGGCCATGTTTTTGTAAAAACCTTAACGTTAGTCATTTTGCTTTGCTAAATGTCTACACTACCCTTAATGAATATCAAAAGAAAATCTAAGAAGAAAAATTCTTGAATCTCAATTGAATGCTTGAATGATATCGGAATACTGAAACTCTCAGCAGCCTTCAATTGATTTTCAAAATAGGTATTTGTAACTTCTCCAATTAGTTACTCTTTTTCCTTCAAGGATGATTTCCTTCGAAGCAAGATATCCAAAATATGATAAGGGAATATTGTTCTTGATCACAAATCTTCATGAGCCTGATCTCTCTCTATGTTGTTTCCAAACAAGCGATTACTTCTCCCATGCACACGTCCAAATCACCTACCACATATAAATAAGCTAGTATAATACCCGTGTATTACACGGGTTATGTTAAGAAATTTATATTTAAAACTATAAAAAAAAAAAAAAAAAATTGTTTGAGTTTTTAATATTTTTTTGAATAACTATATTACTATTTATATTTAAAATAACAGACGTCACTTATATGGTTTACTATCTTATATTTAATTATATCATTATAAACTTTGTAGCTAAATTGATTTAAATAATTATATTTTCTAATTAATATTAGTAGGTAGTTTTTTTAATAAAGATAAGTATAATTATTTATTTATGTTGTATGTACAATATAGATGTCAAATCGAATCTCATCAAGACATGATTAATTTGATATAATATATATAAAATATTAATAGTAAATAAAAAATTCTTAACTTTTCAATCTACTTATAATTTAAGTTAGTAATTTTTCATAAGTTTAGAAGAAAGATGAAGAAAAAGAAAGATTGAGAAAAAAAATCATGCCTAATAAATCACTTCTAGAATAGGAAATGTAATATTAATACTCTTAAAAATGATCATAAATATCTAGTACATTTATTGCTATTACAAACCTAAATATTTTTTAATTTAGAGTAAATTAAAATTCATCAAAGCCAAATTACAAAGCATGAAAATTTTCCATATAGGATTCTGAAGCATGAGATTATGCCACTTAGGTTTAGCACATTCTGCAATTATATATACGGGGATCAGCGGCGGATCCAAAAATTTTCACGAATCAGGGCAAAAAATAGTTGATTTTTTTAACCATATTGCACAAAGTACTTATATTAATAATTAAATAAATTTGTTGAATCAATCGGGTCTTGATGGGTACCCTATTCAATATGTCTTTGAATTGATGCTAAAAACTGAAATGGAGAATGAGGTCTGGTTATTTGATTTCATGTTTTTATTATTATTTATAAATATACAAAGAATATTATACAAACTCGTTCTCATAATTTTTTGTATAAGTTATATATAAACAAGTCATTTTGAAATAAAATTTATTAATTTAAAAAAAAAGCCTAATTGTCATTATTTTAGGTTATGTCATTTTATGAAGAGTTCCTTATGGGTTATCTTCTTACATATAAAAGTAGAGTTTTTTTATCCATGTTTATTAGAACTTTCAAATTTAAACCCTTGGCTAACTTAAATTGTAATTATTTTTAAAAGTTAATAATATTTATATTTGTTAACAATTGTTATCTATTATAAATTAAACTAATCATATTTTGACGATCTATAGTTTGACATTAATATCTTATATATAATTAAAAAAATTATATCAATCAACTCTCTATCAATAAAAAAATTAAATATTTATTAACTATGACTGAAAAACAATAAATTTATCAATCAAGTCTATTATACAGTATAAATACTAAAAATATTTTAACACAGTGCAGTCAAATTTGACAGGTGAGGTGTATCATTTTAAATAAAAAATAATATTATTTTGTAAGAATTATTTTAAATTTTAAAATTAGAACTTGTATTTATATTTTTACAAATATTGAATATAAATTTACAATTAACACATGTAATGATATGAAGTTAACACAAAAAATTCAACCTAGGCAATTGCTTAAGCTGGCCCATATGTGGATCCGCCACAGCGGGGGATCTTACTCGGATCAGCCTAACAAAAGCCTAACAAAAGCCAAACCTAATTAAAGGCTATTAAGCTAACTTAATAATTAATTAACTTAATTAATTAAGCTATCCTAATCTTAATTTAAACCCTACTTCTACTTTAAACTTAAACTAGTATGAATCCCGTGCGATGCACGGGTAAGAGATATTCATTAATATTTATAAATTAATTCTCATAAATAATATTTATAAATTAAAAACATGGAATCAATATGTAATAAAATGTACCTATCATTAATTAAAATGAATTTATTTTTGTATACAATATCCAAATCAAAAAATTTAAATTGTTGAGTAAAAACAATCAGCCATAAAAATTTTTATGCCAAAAAAATCAACACTCTTTATCATACTAAAAAAAATGAATAATGCATTTCAATAAAAAATTATTTAAAATGTCGTAACAAAAAATGAATTAAATCGAGATCTACTAATTATACAAAAAAATTGACAAGAGCTTTTTATATAAAAAACATTGATACACGCACATTATATCAAAATATCTGTTCATATTATTTTGTCGGAGTTATGGCAATTTTATTATGTTAATTTCATACGAAAATTGAAATAAAAAATGAAGCACACGCCTACTCGTAAAAATTGTTCATGCTCTCCAGTTCGAAATGGGTTTCAATAATTCAGACTACTCTTAACCTCAAAAACGGTTTATTTGCCCAATTGACGGCGGCGAGTGTATCAAACAATGGTGCTATTATATTTTTCCTTGTATGTATTTCGAGAGTGATTATTTGTAAGATTATCTCTGCACGAGTTGGAGAAAATGAAAAAAACTTGGTATGTATATGTATAGGATTCTCTTAGTAATGTATGTTTATTTTTATTTAATTTTTCTATTTTTTTGTGATATATCATGTTTCCTAAATAATTGGCTTACCAAATAATGTGATCCGTTTGACAAAATCCACACATGCGCGTGAACTGTTTTAGCAAAATATATGGAATGATTTTTGCCTCACCAGATTTCATAAAAAATCCTCACAATTGTTTTTTGCGGAAGATTTAATATACTTCTATTATAAGTAAGTCAAATGAGTTGACTGGGATTTTTTATGAAGTTTCCACAATTGATTTGTTTACCTCTCTCTTTCAATATATTAGTACAATACCCGTGTATTACACAGTGTATGTTAAGAAATTTATATTTAAAACTAAAAATAATAAAAAAAAATTGTTTGAGTTTTTAATATTTTTTTGAATAACTGTATTACTATTTATATTTAAAATAACAGACGTCACTTATATGGTTTACCATTTTATAATATAATATTTTTTAATTATATCATTATCAACTTTGTAGCTAAATTGATTTAAATAATTATATTTTCTAATTAATATTAATAAGTAGTTTTTTAATAAAGTTAAGTACAACTATTTATTTATGTTGTATGTACAATATAGATGTCAAATCGAAGCTCATCAAGACATTATTAATTTGATATATTATATATAAAAAATTATTAACTTTTCAATCTGCGTATAATTTAAGTTAGTAATTTTTCATAAGTTTAGAAGAAAGATGAAGAAAAAGAAAGATTGAGAGAAAAAAAAAAAAATCATGCCTAATAAATCACTTCTTGAATAGGAAATTTAATATTAATACTCTTAAAAATGATCATAAGTATCTAGTACATTTATGGCTATTTCAAACCTAATTATTTTTTAATTTAGAGTAATTAAAATTCATCAAAGCCAAATTACAAAGCATGAAAATTTGTCATATAGGATTTTGAAGCATGAGATTATGCCACTTAGGTTTAGCACATTATGCAATTATATATACGGGGGAATGGGGATTTCACTCGGATCAGCCTAACAAAAGCCTAGCAAAAGCCAAACTTAATTAAAGGCTATAAAGCTAACTTAATTAATTAATTAACTTAATTAATTAAGCTATCCTAATATTAATTTAAACCCTACTTCTACTTTAAATTTAAACTAGTATGAATCCCGTGCTATGCACGGGTAAGAGATGTTCATTTATATTTATAAATTAATTCTCATTAAATAATATTTATAAATTAAAAACATGGAATCAATATGTAATAAAATGTACCTATCATTAATTAAAATGAATTTATTTTTATATAAAATATCCAAATAAAAAAATTTAAATAGTTGAGTAAAAACAATCAGTCATAAGATTTCTTATGCCAAAAAAATCAACACTCTTTATCATGCTAAAAAAATGAATAATGCATTTCACAAAAAAAAAAATTATTTGAAATGTCATAACAAAAAATGAATTAAATCGAGACCCTCTAATTATACAAAAAAATTGACCAGAGTTTTTTATATAAAAAACATTGATACACGCACATTATATCAAAATATCCGTTCATATTATTTTGTCTGAGTTACGGCAATTTTATTATGTTAATTTCATACTAAAATTGAAAGAAAAATTGAAAAACACGCCTACTCTTAAAAATTGTTCATGCTCTCCAGTTCGAAATAGGTTTCAATAATTCGGACTACTCTTAACCTCAAAAAAGGTTTATTTGCCCTGTTGACGGCGGCGAGTGTATCAAACAATGGTGCCATTATATTTTTTCTTGTATGATTTCGAGAGTGATTATTTGTAAGATTATCCCAGTCAATTCATTTGATTTCTTGTATGATTTCTCTTAGTAATGTATGTTTATTTTTATTTATTTTTTTTATTTTTTTGTGATATATCATATTTCCTAAATAATTGGCTTACCAAATAATGTGATCCGTTTGACAAAATCCACACATGCGCGTGAATTGTTTTCGCAAAATATATGGAATGATTTTTGCCTCACCAGATTTCATAAAAAATCCTCACAATTGTTTTTTGCGGAAGATTTAAAATATTTCTATTATAAGTAAGTCAAATGAATTGACTGGGATTTTTTATGAAGTTTCCACAATCGATTTATTTACCTCTCTCTTTCAATATATATAGATATAGATAAGATCACATAATATCTTATAATATATACACATAAATTTAAGCATGAAACGACCAAATAAATCAATTATATCTAAGTAAATAAATAAATAAGATCTTCCCTTTTTAAATTCTTTTTGCTTGCAAGATTATATCTTCAATATATTATTTTTTAACTTCATGCCAAAATAAAAAATCTTTCACTTATCATAAACTTACATTCAAAATTAACCGTGAAACCCTACCGTGTTTATAGATTTTTGATAGACGTGTTAAACATTTCCATACGAATTCCCAGTTATATTTAAACGTGTTAAACAAATTTTAGATCTTTTTATAACCTTCACATCTGAAAAGATATATTTGATAAACTCCATAAGTGTCCCATTAGTTATAAGTATCCAATAAACATTAGACGTGTCGTAATGTGCTGACACTAATTAAACCTAGGAAAATGACCCGCACTGCAGATGTCCAATAAATTAGATCTTGAAATTTTTTTTTTTTTTTCCCAAAATTTTATTTTGATCCATCTTTCCCATAAATTAACGCTATACTAATGGGCAAACTTAGTACAATAATTTATCAAAAATATAAAAAGAATATGTAAAAATTTAGTGTGCTAATTTTGATACTTTGATATCATCTTCTTTAATATTTTTAGCAAAAAAGTAGTGTACTAACATACATTTTTGTTTTAAAGAAAAACCCAAAAATATACAGTGACCAAAAAATGGAAATGCTTGTCAAATTATCCACAGATTCACTTTGAGTTCATCTTGAATATATAGGGCATGCAACAAGTTCATTTGGCATACAAAACACTAGGCCAACGCAAACACTCCCATCTAAGCATGGAAATCATCATTCTTTCCGTTGTCTTGTTATTATCTACAGCCTTACTTTTTGGTCCATATTATTTCAAAACTAGCACAAAACATAACATGAAGAACCACAAAACATTGCCACCAAAACTCCCCGGGGAATTGCCTCTTATAGGCCATCTTCACCGCCTACGAGGCTGCACAACGGTTGCTCGACTTTTAGGAGGTATGGCAGACGAGCACGGCCCCATCTTTTCACTCCGGCTCGGCTACCGCCAGGCTGTCGTCGTGAGCCAATGGGAGCTCATAAAAGATTGTTTCACCGTAAACGATCAAATTTTCCCCAGCCGGCCAAAAATGGCCATCCTCAAGCACATCGTCTATAAAGGCGCGGTTTTTGCACTAGAGCCTCACGGACCCTTTTGGCGCGACATTCGAAAAATCGTCACCTCACAGCTCTTCACGACCCAACAGCTCGAGAAATTGAGCCATATTCGAGTATCGGAGGTCGGTCGGTCGGTTTCGGATTTATACTCGATGTCGAAAGGAAAAAATGACTCTCGCACGGTGGATTTAAGTAGGTGCGCATATTTACACCTTATACCCAGTAAATTGCAATTTTAGTCGTGTATGTTTCACTAACTTAACCTTTTCATCATCTTCGAATTGCTTTCTGTTTTTTGTCATTTGTAGAAAGGTTACAAATGGGTCCTTTTTCGCAACAAAAAGGTCCCTTATGTTTTGCAAAAAAAAAAAAAAAAAGTTGCAATTTCGTCCCTTATTTATGTCCGAGGACCTTTTTGCAAACATCACTCGTATTCTACTCATAACACCATAGGAAGGACCGTCTTTTGTAGAAAGGTTACAAAAGGGTCTTTTTCGCAACAAAAAATGTCCCTTATATTTTGAAAAAAAAAAGGTTGCAATTTCGTCCATTATTTATGCTCGAGGACCTTTTTGCAAACATCAGAGACGAAAAACAGAAATCAATTCGAAGGGGACTAAAAAGTTACGGTAGTAAAACGTACATGACTAAAATTGCGATTTACTCGTCAACATTTCTCCGAAATTCGATAAAACCAAATAAAGATGTTCTTTGCAGGTGGTTCGAGGACTTAACTTTCGGCGTAACAACAAGGATGCTAATCGGAAAGAGCAAGAACGGGCGTGACGAACTTCGCTTGAGGGAAGCCATAAAGAAAGTGTTGTACCTTAGCGGACAAGTAGTCGTGTCCGACGCAATCCCGTGGCTCGAGTGGATGGACATTGGCGGGTACTTGAAAGCTATGAAGACAAAAACAGAGGAACTCGACACGATCCTCGACACTTGGCTTCACGAACAAATCCTTCATTCGAACGCTCGTCATTGTTCGGATCTCATGGACGTGATGTTTTCCGCGCTCGATGAAAATTACAAAGTCGAAGGCCAAAACCGCGCCACCATCATCAAAGCGACAATGTTGGTAAGTCGACTAGTCGAGTATATATAATTTAGTTATTTATTTATTTATATCCGAGCGACGAAGTCAAGTATTTTTTCAGATCCTTCTCATGGCGGGTTCGGAAAGCACGGCCGAAGCCCTTATATGGGCCGTCTCGCTTTTGCTTAACAACCCGCGCGTTTTTCAAGCTGCTCGAGAGGAGCTCGACTTTCACGTCGGGCAAAACAGGGCAGTCGAGGAAGCCGACATCAAGAAACTAATCTATTTACAAGCTGTGGTTAAAGAAACTTTAAGGCTTTACCCTCCGGGACCCTTGGCCGGGCCCCGCGAGTCGACTGAGAGTGGTTACATTGGGAAATATTACGTTGCGAAGGGGACTCGATTGGTGGTGAATGTTTGGAAGCTGCATAGGGATCCGGAGGTGTGGGCCGACCCGGAGGATTTTCGACCCGAGAGGTTTTTGGAGGAGAATGGGAGTAATGTGGGCTTTGGGGGGCGAAATTTCGAGTATATTCCGTTTGGTTCGGGACGGAGAATGTGCCCGGGAGTGAATTTTGCTTTGGTTGTTGTGAATTTCGCGCTCGCTCGTTTGATTCAGGGGTTTCGGGTGTCGATGCCGATGAATGTGATGAGTGTGGATATGAGTGAAGGGAAAGGGTTAGCCTTACCCAAGGTGAAACCACTTGTTGTTGTTGTTGAGCCTAGACTTGCAAGGGAGCTCTATGAAAATGTTTAAAATCAGGTCTTTTTTTTATTATTATTTTTTTATTTTTTATTATTATTTTTTTTTCCTGTGCAGTTGGCACAGATGAGAAATTGAAATGATCGTGTGTACCAGTGTGAACAAAATCGTTAAAAGCATGATTGGATATAAATCCAACTCAAAAAATTCAATTATTTTTAACTCAATCATTTTTTTAACTCAACTCCACTATCATCAATATTATCAATATATTTAAATAATATCAACCAATCATTCTTACACACAACATCAACCTTAATTCACTATTCATCAACTCACATAATTTTAACTAACCATCAAATCACATCTTCTCTCTCCTACTTTTACATCAATTTAATTTTAATCATTTTATTTTAAATATTATTTTAATATACTCATTAACAACTAAATTTAACCAACCCAAACCAAAAATCCAATCAAAACAAAAACTTTTTATATTCAATCATGCTCTAAGTGATCCCATTTAACTGGGGTATGAGGAAAGTGAACTTGACATATGGTGCAAACAGTGTTGAATTTCTTAGAGATATAGCATATATTTGTTTTTTTTTTTTTTAAATTTTATTGTAGGGCTTGACTATTTGTTGTTATTGTGTGACATGCATTATAAACATCTTTAGTAAAATTATTTTAATAAAAAAATCAATACATTTAAGTTAAATTAATTTTGCATAAATGTAAATTATTTGAATTAATTTTCTTATGAAGGTAGTTTTACAAATATATTTAATACTTTTATTATAGGTACTAATTTTATATGTTCTAAACTATTCGGAAATATAATTTTTTTCACGAATAATATTTTCTATAATTTTATTAAAAAAATATAAAATTATTTTTCTCAATTGTTTATTTCTTAATGTTATCATATATTTGAAAAGAAATACTAAACAAAAGCTAGTTGGTGAATTAATTTTTAGTTACATTAAGCTAAAGTTAACAAAGAGCTTAAATGTATTTATTTTCTAACAATTCTCAATCGACTAGTTTTAAAAGGACAACTTTTATTTTTCGTTACATTTATGCAAAATTAGTTTAGCTTAAATGAATTAATTTTCTTATTAAAGTAATTTTACTCAAGATATTTATAATAATTGGATATAAATTTTAAAATATAGTATTTTGGTTTACATATTTATGTAAAAATATAAAGTTAGTTGATGTCTTAAATTAAGAACTAGAATGTAAAAGTAAGTCTTGAATTGAGAATAACTTAAATTGAAAACCTCAAATGACAAAGTTGAAAATTCAGACTCTATTGTGACACAATAACAAAAAGTCAGGTCCTATAATATAATTTCCCCTATTTTTTTTAGCTGTAGCGGTTGATAGTATGATTTAACTGCTTTCTTATTAATGGCAATTGATGTGTAAGAGTATCCACAATGCTTTGGGTCTAATTTTGTTAAATGACATGTAGATTGAACCAAATCTTGGATGACATGGATAAAATTATATAAAAGTAATACAATTCACTCCCATGCAAAGAGATCGGGTCTCTATTTGAGTGTAAAATAGACTTAAAGGTAGACTGGTTCTCTTTTTCTTGTTACCACATCAGCATGACCCAATTCACTTGTTATTGCACTGGATAATAATTTTTTTAGGTTGAGTCCGTTTCCTATGTGGCATTGAATTTTTTTTTTATTTTTTTAGGTTGAGTCCGTTTCCTATGTGGCATTGAATTTTTTTTTTATAAACCCAAAACACTGTGGATGGTCTAAGGAGTTGTTTTAGTTTCTTGTGTTATTTTGGCCTTTGGTCACATGATCCTATAAATAATTTCGAATCTTAATAGTCTTTTTATGCTTAGGCTAGTTTGATTTCATTTTTCACAATTGTGAAAAGTATCTGTGGTCTCTAACCCGCATTTTCGGTAGTTTATGTTTTGTGTTGTTGTAATTACTTTGCAGTGAAATGTCAAGTGCTTGATGTTTGCTTGTGAACATAATCTCTTGCCTCAGACCTGAGACCTGCACTTTTTTATGGTTTATGTTGTGTGTTGTATTTACTCCCTAATGACAAATCAAGTGTTTGATGATTTGCCTATGAAAATGATCTCTGGCACCTTTTTATAATTTTTGTGGTTTATGCAGTATGTAGTTGGTAGGGAATGATTTGCATAAAACTACAAACACGAAAAGATGTAATGGCAAGCTTTTTCAAAAATTAAAAAAATAAAACTAAATAAATAAAATTGGGCCGCCTAACCATTTTTTTTTCTTTTTCTCCTTCTTCTCTCTAACTTCTCTCTCTACACCCACGTCTTCTTCTTCTCCATTTGGTCGGCTACAACTTGCACCGTTTATTACTGGCGACCTTCCCCCAACAGGAGCTTCTGGAGATTCCCGAACAAACAGTCGGCCGCCGCCGGCTAGCGGCAGTCCCCCAAACCCAAGCAATGATCTGTGAATGGCCTTCCGGCGACTTGGAGTGCCTCTCCAGTCTACCGACGACCCAATTTTCCACCGGTCAGCAGCCTCTCTTCCTACCGGTAACCAAAACCTCAGGCGGTTTGCTTGATTCCGCACATACCATCGTCCCCGTAAACACCGTTTCGAGCTCTGAAGCTCCGAGAAAACCTCCCGCCGCCGCACCAAATGTCACCAGGAAATCGAGCGTCGTTTCTGCCAGATTTTCCCCCGCCATTGGTGCCACGTCAAAAGTGATTCCCAGCGGCTCTCTCCGTTCGCTCCCGGTAGCTGAACAATCCCAGATTAAAGTCTTAGGATTTCCTTCAGTCAACGTCGCATGTTTCTCTGCTTTCGGTCAGACGGTGGCGGCGCAAAATCCTCAGTGAGCCCTAATCCCTTACGCGCCTAATCCTTGGGGTCCTCCTCTTGGGCCAATAAGTCCTTTTTTTTCTCCATCTGGGCCTTCTTTACCAAAGCCCATTTGCCCATTTTTTTTATCCAATTCAGTTGGACCCTTTTTCACCTCAGGCCCATCCCAGCCAGCCCAAACCAAAACTAACCCCATCCAGTCTTTACCCCACCCCAATCCATCTAAAATCCACCCTGCCCAACCCGTCCTCTATACACCTCCTCTAGCCTCAGCCTCCACCATGTCCAGCTCGAACCCAACCCAAATCCTGCAGTGCAGCCCGAACCCAGCCCATCCCTCCCAATCCGCCCATGTCTCCTCTTCAACCCAAACTGTTGGCCTTGGTCCAGGTAAATCCTTCCTCTCGGCTGCCTAAAAAACCATTCCACCCAAGACCTTCTCCTTTGGCTTTATTTCTCTCTCCGGAAGCATCCGAAGGTTCTTTTCTTCCCTCCGGAAGTCTCAAAAATGTCGGAGGACCTCTGACCGCGAGTCGTAACGCGGCAAATTTGAATTTATAAAATTTTCCTCGTCTAACCCCTACTAACTAGTAGTAGTGGCAAACAAGGGTCGATCCCACATGGAGTGTAGTATAAACCGTGATTTTATTATATTAATTATATTAAAGTGAAAATTGGGGTATTTTGATTTAAAAAAAAAAAACTAATGGAAAAACGAGAAATTAAACTAAAACTAGAGATGTATGTTTAAAGTGCAAATGATGATGAACTCGAAAATCACAAATAATTTAGCAAATATGAGAATGAAATCGGTCTCAGGTCGGTCTACACTCTCAATTAACTAGCCCAATTAATACACTTATAAAATTTCACTTGTCTTCTAAAACTACCGGTTCTAGATAGCATTAAGCTCTGCTACCCGAATTTTTTCTTAATTTTACTTAATCGAAATAAGCTCTTCAATTAAATCTAACTAGCAAACAACTCGGAATAAACTTTCCTAATTTAATCCACTAGTTGTATTAGAATCTAGGAAAATAAACCGATCTAAGCCACAAACACACAAATTCGGTTCATGCAACTTATGTTGTGTTATCGAAGTCCTAAATCTAGCAATTTCTAGCTTAGGTGATCAAGCTAAATTAAAAATAACACATTATGACATGAAACTAGAATAAAAAAAATAATTTTATACGACAAGTAAAACAAAATAAATTGCATTAATCGAACATGGTCATCGAGGGTTCAACGTCCCTAGAGCCGAAATAAATGTTTAGCTACACATAGCTAAATGATCAAAACAAATACTGACAATCATGGTCTTAAATCAAAATAGAGAATAGAAAATAAAATAAATAAATAAATATCAAGCTCCCTTATGATAAAATAATTCACGGCCAAATCACTTCATGCAGCAAATAACTCTTGTCCTTCCCCAGCACTCCTCTATGTTCACGTACTCCCCGTTCCAGGTGATGATGAAAATTATTTTCCTAGTCCAAGTAATTAAGAGTCCAACTTGATCCAAACTTCTAACCAATTAATTCTCCCACATCCTCATTAATTTCTCACGCAGGCCAAATTGAGAGTCCTCTTGTCATTAAAATTCTATCCAACATCCACTTCTCACATAAGAGGACCCATAATGCTTGAAGTCTCTTAACAAAATATTACATGCCACATAGAAAATATACTTAGTCTATAAAAAAAAATGTTTTCCAATGCAATTAAATTGAACATGGTCAACAATTCTGTCCAACTGCATATTGATAATAAGTCTCTCTCCTCATACCAAAACATTGAACCGCAATACATACAACGAAAACTTGCATCTCCCATGTTCCAATATTCTGTAAATGTTTATTAGAGTGAAATATGTTAGATAACATATATTTGTTGAATAATTTTCTTTTTCTATTAAAGACATAATTAAACTTACCAGATACTCATGACGATGGTCCAACTGTTTTTCCTAGGACGACCACGTTTATTTTTCTGTGTACTTGGTTGAATGAGAGTATCATGTGTGAGATCAATCACAGAACTTGCAATTATAGTTCAATGAGTTATCTTATTAGTAGTATGCTCGTCATCATTTGTTAGATCGATATTCGATAACGATGCTATTAGTCACATTATGACTGGGCTTATCAGATGGTATTATACGACGGCTTACGTTGTCCTGTTGCAATAATTAAAGAGAATTAAATGGTATACGATGCTTACGTTGTCTTGTACACACATGTATGCTTAATTCTAGGAGTAGTTAAAAAAAAGGAAATTAACAATCACAACTCTTAACATGCAGGATCACAATAATCTCTTTACACGTGTTCCAGTTTATTCCACACACACGCTCATGATTTTGCAACTCTTAACTAGAATTACGATTATAGTTTAACATTCTAGATTCTAATATGGTTACGATTTTGTAACTCTCGACCATCTAGTCTTGGACTTTCATGACCACATGACTTTGAAACTTTCTAGTATGATCATGATTTTGTAGTTGTTGATTCCAATTGTAATTATAGTTTAACTTTCTATTTTTTTTGGTACAATGGAAGAGGCTAAACGCCTAGAGAGTAAAATTGCAAATGGGTCGTGGATAAGCCACGCCAATTAGATCATGTTGTAGCCAGTGACGAATACCCTCCGGTAGATCATGAAAGAACTGGTACCCCAAAGGTCCTTCCGCCGCAAAGGAAGCCAGGAAGTCGGCCGCATAATTCGCTTCACGGAAGACGTGTTTCACCTTAACCTCCCACGGGCGACGTAATAGTTCCTTAATACCCGACACTAGGCCTGCACGCACACCCGGAACATCTTCAGGAGATGAGGCAAAGGCCACGACACTAGCATTGTCAACCTCAACTTCTACGTGTCTACGCCACAAAGTCCATGCGAGAGAGAGTTCCCGAAATAAGCCCCATAATTCCGCCGCCATGATCAAATAAACGCCTATATTCATTGTGAACCCTCCAAGCTAATGGCCTTGTTCATCGCGGATCAGGCCTCCCGCACGACCCATACCAGATGACAGATTGAAAGAGCCGTCCGAATTTACTTTGACCCATCCCGATGGAGGTTTCTCCCAACATATCCATTGTGATGTTCTCGAACGGCCCGTCTCCCCCAGCTTGTTGGCACCAATACTCACCCTTGCTATCCCCTCGATGTACGTGGAAATTTCGCGAAGTCCGCCGACGACATCACGTTTCTTACCTTAGAAGATATTCTCATTCCTCCATCTCCATAACTTCAACACGACCACCCCAAAGGTGCAAGCCCAGTCATCGCCCCCTATATTGCGAGACGAGTAGACCAAGTTCGAAAGCAGCCACTGCTCTAAATTTGAGGAGAAATAACCCTGATGGGCTGAGCTTGGCAGCAACCTCTTCCAAATCTCGGTGGCTAAGGGGCACTCACGACACACATGTAAAATAGTCTCCTCATCTTGACTGCATACCTCACAGAGGCCCATAGCACTCAAGTACCGCCTTCGTCTTTCCACGTTAGTGAGCAGACGATCTTTGCTAGGAGCCAAAGGAAATGTTGGATCCGTTGGGGACCCGGCCATTGCCAAACAGCCTGCCATAAAGGCCTCGGGCCCAAACGCTGCGTACCTTCATCGTCTAAGAGCTCATATGCAGAGCTAGTGGTGAACTTACCGGTGGCCGAAAAACCCCAGTAGAGCTGGTAGCGACCGAGAGCTTCTCGCGGCGGCGGGATCGCCGCGATTTGCAGCAGCACGAAGGTTGGCACGAGGTGGGAAAATAACTCCCAGCGCCATGTTCCCCCATCCGAGGTAAAGAAACGAACATTTTTATCAATAAATTCCATCGGGACTGCGGCAATAGCTGCATGCTGCAAGGTGGTGTCCAAATTCAGCTATTTGTCAGTCCAAAATTTTGTCGTCTCTCTATCTCTTATCGCCCAACGAGCCCCACGCACTGTTAGTGTTATATACTGAAAGCTTGGCTTTGCATGTTATTACACATTTACCCTTTATGAATGAGAATCATGTTAGATTAAACAAGTTCTACGTTCTGTTGTTCTGCACTTAGATAGGGTGGGTCGTCATCGGGCGAACCAAAGATCACTCTATCAGTCACTTGCGAACAAGAATAGTTGTTCACAACCTAGATGGACATGGACACCCCATCCGAACGGTTATAGTGTCAATTGTACCGTCGCTAGACCGCAAGAATGCCTGCAAAAACTCAACGCCGGAGGTGTTTCCGGCGTAGAGCCTCCGACGCTCAAGTCAGTATGAGAGTGATGAAGAGAGGCTGCGCAGCAGCTATAGGGGAGAGTAGAATGAATGAGAGTTAGGGTTTTAGGTTACCTCGTCCCCTTTATATAGGAATGAATACCTACTTGAAATGCCCAAAATGCCCAAGTCGGTGGACCTAGAAGGTCCAAAATGCCCTTGTCGATTCGTCTCCCCTTTGTTGCTGAGCCATAGTGAGATTCCTTCTTATCTTTGATAATGTGTGGAGCTTTGGGTAGGTTGCAAGTGTGGTGAATCGTCTTCACCACTTTGATCTTCGAGATGTACAGAGTCGACCTCGAGCATGAGGAGGTCGACTTACACATATGTGCGGTTCCAGAGGCTACACCCGGTTTAACTTCTGGCGGTGGTCGTCTCTTAGGGAGTCGTCATGAGGAAGTCGACTAGCTGGAGTCGACTTAGAGTATCCGGGTGGTTGGGAGTCACCTTCTTGATGTCCTTCTGATATGAGGTCGACTAGCAGAAGTCGAGAGTTAGAAGTCGACTTACAGGAGTCGACTTACTGATTTCTGCCCCTTGGTTGTTTCCAGCAGAGTCGACTTTATGGAAGTCGATTTGAGCATGTCGACGGGTTATCTCGATATGCGAGTCGTTCAAATGGCTCACCGGTCGAGTGGGAAGCCTCTTAGACCGGGTTATCTTTATATGACTATATCATCTAGTCCCCCCCGAAAATTACTCTAAACAGTCGACTGTTTAAGAGTAAATTTGGTACTCGACTTCTCTTACTAACTATACTCGTTCTCCGTTTCTTGACATCAAAAGCTCTACCCCTGTGGCTGTTCAATGCTGTAGGGGTTTCATCATTGTCTTCTAGGTCATTCTGACAACCTGACACCTTTTCCCTCTTCTTTTCCGAATTTCGAATTTCAAATTCATAATTATCACATCGCTTTAAGTGCGCCGCCTCGAATTCCGCGATTCATCCGAACCGTTGATTCCAATTAAATCTAAAGGCTAGGATCCTCCTGCCTCTTGTATAAATACCTTCCCTCTCTGTTCCAAATCACTTTTCCCTTTCTCAAATTCTTCTGAGCTTTCGAATCTCTCTGGCAATAAGGCGCTTCCGAGCTTCATCGGCGACCCTTTCTCCGGCAACCGCAAGTTTCAAGTCTTTCAACGACGATCATGTGTAAGTATTATGCTTTTTAAACTTTTTCGCCTTCTTCTTTTTTCTTCGATTTTTCATGATTTTTTGCACTTCTGGGTTTTTCTGATCTGGAGCGTCTTTGCATGTTCTTCATGTTCTTAATACTTTTTTGTCCCTCTTTGAGTTAGATCTTCTTTTCTTAGGAATTTTCTCGAGTTTTCTGTTTGTCACTGCCTTACCCTCCTCGGTTTTTATCGCGTGAGTCGGGCTCTTCATTAAGTCATTTTATGTTAGATATCGATATGCACTATATCCTTCTCGTCTTCGCTAAGTCGAGCATCATTCCGTGGTTCCATCTTCCTTGAATCTGTCTTCTCGTCGTTTTCCTTCTATTCCTCTAGCTCGACTTGTGATGGTTTCCTCGAGTCGACTTGTGTTAAACCTTGCTTCACGCTGACTTCTTTTCGCCTAATCGACTCTTCTTTCGTTTCTTTTTCTAGATTCCGACACCGACTCTTCACCCGATACCGTTGAACGCTTGATCGACGCTGGCGCTCAATCATCTGATTCGGTACAAATAGTCGGCTTCAAACCAGCCGATCAATCTCCGAATTCTCATTCGGACGTTTCTTCTTTCGGCATCGACCAAGATGCTATTAGACAGGCATGGATGTCGGGTGTCTTGACTGAAGATCCCGAGTCTTCCCGTGCTAATAAGTCTCCTCGTCTCGACCTCATTCCTCGAGGTATTCCCCTTAGGATTTTAGATTTACCTGTATATAGAATTAGTCCTCCTTCTTTACCAATAATTGCGCCTCTCCTCGAGGTTCGAAATGTTGTATCTGTGGCATGTCCCTTGGCAAAAATAGCTGTTTTAAATCCTTTTTGTTATGCCTCTGCAGCCGAGGTCGAGGGCTTCAGGGCATTCAGCGGACTTCCCGCCGATTGGGAATTGGTCATTCCTCGTCCCAATGACGACTTCCATAATCCTCCTCCTGGTTTCTATACTTTCTTTATCGACCAAGTGTTATTCGGTCTTCGTTTCCCCATTCAACCCGAACTTCGCGCCATTAGCGACTTGTATGATGTACCCATAAATCAGTTTTCGCCCAATGCTCTCCGTATTATGATCGCGTTCATTGTCGTCTCCAAAATAAAGCTTCAATATTTTTCTCCCGAGTTCCTCTTTTATTGTTATAGCTATAGGTTCATAAAGGACGCCCATTGTCTGGGTCGTCGTGCCGGAGTCACTTTTCTAGATGACCTCTCTTCGAACGTGACGAAGTGGAAATCTAAGTTCCTCTTTATTCGACCTGCCTCCGGCTTGTATCCATACCCAAACACTTGGATTACCTCCAAGGTTAAACAAAATAAACGACCGCCATCTTCTATGTTCGAGTCGATGTTGACCGAGCTTAATAAACACACGTTCCTCGCTCGCCCGTTGATCAAGGAGCTATCTCTCCTTAACCATGTTGGCCTCATTGTCGACGAGAACCTTCCTCGTCTCGACGATCCTCGTAAGTGATTCTCATGCTTTTTACTATTTTGTCTTAGTGTTGGTGTCTGACACTTCATGTTTGTTTGTAGATTCCGTTCTTGCTCGTTTCGAGAAGTCGGCGGCGGCTAAACCCACCCCTCCGAAGAAACCTGAGTTCGTCTCGGGGTCGGGTGCAGGGGGAACGGCAGTCGAGACGACTGCTGCCCTGAAATCAAAGGCTGCACCCCCGCCTTCGGGGAATCGAAAGAAGGTTTCGGGCTCGACTTCCCGTAAGCGGGCTCAAGATGCCAGTGATGCTACCCTTGTCCCTGGCTCGCTCAAGCGCCAGAAGACAAAAGACAAGGGTAAGGCCGTCGAGCAGACTCCTCCTCCCGGCCAGCTCGAGACGGTCACCCTCGAGAGGCCTTCTCGACTTTGGGATCACCCCCATCCTCACGAGATCGCTCAATACTTCGACTCCATTATTCCCGCTGCCGACAAGGCCCGCGCCGACCGCGACCCCTATGACCGTGCTAGTCGCGCGCTCCTTTGTCTCTCCCGGGTAATTTCTCTTTTCATTCAGTCGATTACTTTTACTAGTTTGCTTGCAACCTTTCCTGATTTCGTTTCCCCGTGATCTTTCAGTTCATGGCTTTTATTATGCCATCTCTTCTCGAGGACACCGCCTCGCCCGACTCCGACGTCCGCGCGTACAAGAAGAAGTACGAGGATTTACTCCTCGAGGTCGAGAAGAAGGACGACGACCTCCTTGCCGCCAATGCCCTAATTGCCAAACTTAAGACCGAGAAGGCTGCCGCTCTTTCCTAGGTCGACCAGCTTCAAGCTGACCTGTCGAAGTCGGCTGATGACGCCCTGGTCGAGAGAGAGGCGGGGATCCTCGAGGGACGCAGAACCTTTCTCAAGTCGCCCATGGGTTCTGTGTTCCTCGAGCATTATCGTCAAGAGACCGTGAACCTGTTCTGCAACTCTCCCGCTTTTCTTGACAAACTCTGCCCCGCTGCTCTCCAGTACTTCAATTTTACTTTCGACTCATGGGAGGCAGCGGCGAAGGGCACAGAGTGTGAGGGTCGTCTCGATCGCGAGGAGGTCAAGAAAACACTCCCCTTCCCCGACGGTTATAGGGGCGATGCGACTCTCCCTCCTGACTTCCCCTGGTGGACCGGTCTCACGGCGAGGGCCATCCGCAAAGCCGGGTTAAGTGGTCGTCTCGAGGTTCCTCCTTCTCCCTTGGCCGGTCCGACCGACTTAGTCGGGCCCAGTGGAGAAGATGATGAGGGGCCTTTTGAGGTCGAAGGGGATGAAGGACAGGCCGAGGTAGGGGAGGGTGATGAGCCTGCTAGGGCGGATGAGGGCGATGATGGTGAGAAGACCGAAACGGTCTTGGCCGGGGATGATGATGAGGCGGAGAAGTCCGATGCTGACTCTTAGTTTTTTTTCTTTTTTGCTGACTCTTAGTTTTTTTTTTCTCTTTTTTTGTTGCGTTTTGCTGTTTCTCTTTTTCCTTTGTCGTTCTCGACCTATTTTCAAGTATTGTAAAGGTCGAGACGGCTATTAATGTAATGGATTTTTGAATTAATATAATCTTCTCTTTTTCTTGCTTGCGTTTATTGCATTTCGAATTATTTTGCTGGTACTTCCTGTGCACCTTCTCCCCACCCCTTCTTGCGAGCTGGTCGAAGTCGAGCAATAGTTTGAACAGCTTCATAGCTGTGAAACTTTTTAAGTTTTTCAACTTGTCTTCTCCCCAACCCTTCTTGCGAGCTGGTCTAAGTCGAGCAAAAGTTTGAACAGCTTCATAGCTGTGAAACGCGAGTTTTTCAACTTGTCTTCTCCCCAACCCTTCTTGCGAGCTGGTCGAAGTCGGGCGAGGATTTGGACAGCTTCATGGCTGTGTCGATAGTTCGTTGTCTAGATGCGTATCAAATTTGACTGTTCGAGAATATTCATTCTTGTAAACGCGTTCATTACTCAATTGTGTTTACCGATATTATGAGTGAGATTTGCGACTTGCTCGAGGTTTCGCTCGAGAGTGCCAATTGTTAATGAATGTGTTAACCGATTTCATAGTCGAAGGCTTCGCAGCCTTCGCGAGATTCCGCTCGAGAGTTTTACAACTTCGTAGTTGTGTTAGTCGATTTCGTAGTCGAAGGCTTCGTAGCCTGCTCGAGATTCCGCTCGAGAGTTTTGCAACTTCGTAGTTATGTTAGTCGACTTCGTAGTCGAAGGCTTCGTAGCCTGCTCGAGATTCCGCTCGAGAGTTACAACTTCGTAGTTGTGTTAGTCGACTTCGTAGTCGAAGGCTTCGTAGCCTGCTCGAGATTCCGCTCGAGAGTTACAACTTCGTAGGTATGTTAGTCGACTTCGTAGTCGAAGGCTTCGTAGCCTGCTCGAGATTCCGCTCGAGAGTTACAACTTCGTAGTTGTGTTAGTCGATTTCTGAATCTTTGGAAAGTTAGCCGGCTTCATAGCCGTTTTGAAAAATTCAATTTTTCATGCAATCATATTGAAGTTGACTCACAAATGTAGAAAACATAATTGAAGCATAAACAAATTCATTCATCATTCAATCATTGTTCAGTACAAAGAGTAATTTGAAATATTGCCTTAAGCGTAAAAGCGTTTGAGGTGAATCACATGCCAGGATCGCGGGAGTTGTCGACCTTCTCCGTCCTCGAGTTCGTATGCGCCCCTCTCGAGCACCTTTGTGATGGTGTAGGGTCCTTCCCAGTTTGCTTCGAGCTTGCCGACATGTTTGAGGGCATCGGCCCGTTTGAGGACAAGGTCTCCAACTTGAAATCGTCTGGTCCGGACCTTCTTGTCGAAGGCTGCTCGCATTTTCTGTTTGTACTCGACGGAACGCACCCAGGCTTCCTCTCGACCCTCCTCGATTAGGTCCAGGGCTTCTTCAATCATCTCTTCATTTTTCTTTTCCTCATAGAATTTTGATCTGTGGGAGTCGAGGCCGACTTCAATTGGCAATAACGCGTCCATCCCATAGACCATATGAAAGGGAGATTGTCCCGTCGAACTTCTCGGAGTCGTTCTGTAGGCCCATAGAACTGTTGTTAGCTCGTCAACCCAAGCGCCCGACGCTTTCTCCAGTCGTTTTTTTAATCCTTGGAGGATAGTCCGATTAGTCACTTCAACTTGCCCGTTTGCCTGTGGATGTGCGACTGACGCAAATCTTTGCTTGATTCCCATGTCGAGGCACCATGCTTGGATCCGTTTTCCTTGGAATTGAGTCCCATTGTCTGAAATTAACACTTTCGGAATTCCAAATCGGCAGCAAATATTGTTGAACAAGAATTGTATTATCTTTTCTTCAGTGATTCGTGCTAAGGGTTCCGCCTCAACCCACTTACTGAAATAGTCGACTGCGACCACCAGAAACTTCCTTTGTCCCGTCCCCATTGGCAATGGTCCCACCAGGTCGATTCCCCATTGAGCGAAGGGAATTGGGGAGTTGATCGTCGTCATGTACTCTGCCAGAATATGAGTGATTTGGCCATGGCGCTGGCACTTCTCGCATTTCTGAACTAATTGCTCGGCCGCTGCTCGAATTTTGGGCCAATAGTATCCTGCTCGCAGAGCTTTGCCCGTTAAAGCTCGCGATCCGACGTGCGCCCCACAACATCCTTCATGGATTTCTTTTAGGACATGGACACCTTCTTCTTCGGACACGCACCTCAAATGTGGTCCGACCATCGATTTCTTGTAGAGGATCCCGTCGACTTCGAAATATTTGCTTAAATATCGAGCCGTTTTTTCCGCCTCTTGCTTGTCTCCTGCAGGGATGCGACCCTTCAAGAGTTCCCGAATTGACTCTCTCCAATCATCCTTCTCGTCAATCTCCATAGTTTCATTTAGGACGCTTCCTTCGAGGTGCATTGTGGTGATGTGATTTCCCACTTTCCCTTCATTCGAGCTCGCAATTCGTGCGAGCCAGTCGGCTCGTTTATTCTCTTCTCGAGGAATTTGTGTTAATTCGAACTTCGCTAATCCTTGTATCAAGTTTTGGATTTCCCGGACATATTTCGACATTCTCTCCTCCTTGATTTCGCAGTTTCCCAATACTTGTCCGACGACGAGTTGTGAGTCGGAATGTGCTGCGATTTCTGTTGCTCCACCTCCCATCGCCAGTTGTATTCCCTTGATAAGTGCTTCGTATTCGGCTTCATTGTTCGAGGCTTTAAACCCCATCCTAATCGCGAAATCGAGCTGCTCGCCTTCAGGGGAGACAAGGACGACACCTAAACCCGATCCTTTTGCGGAAGAGGACCCATCAACATGCATCGTCCATTTCCTCTCTTCTCCTTTAGTACCCTCTTGGATGAAATCGGCCAGAGCTTGGGCCTTAATAGCGCGCCTTGGTTCGTATTTGATGGAATACTCACTTAGCTCTACTGCCCACTTCACGAGTCGACCTGAGACTGTGGGTCGACCCAATGTTTCCCCTAGCTGAAAGTTCGTTCTCACCACGATTGTATGATTCAAAAAGTAAGGTCTTAACTTTCTGGCTGTTATGACAAGTGTTAGAGCGGCTTTTTCGACTTCTGGGTACCTCGTCTCTGCACCTTGAAGTACCCGACTTGTGTAATAGATTGGTTGTTGAGAACTTCCGTCTTCCCGCAACAGCACTGAAATTAAGGCAAATTCTCCTACTGAGATGTATAAGATCAACTCGTCACCTGGTTCTGGTTTGGTCAGCAAAGGCAGTTCACCCAGGAACTCTTTCAATTTTTCGAAGGCCATCTGTGCCTCGTCACTCCATTGGAAAATCGTCTTTTTCTTGAGTAGTTTGAAAAAAGGAAAACTCTTCTCGGCTGCCCGAGCGATGAATCTGCTCAAGCCTGCGATCCTTCCCGTCAGCACTTGGACTTCTCTAACGTTTCGTGGCGGGACCATGTCGAGTATGGCTTTCACCTTGTCTCTGTTCACCTCGATTCCTCGTTCGGTGACAACATATCCCAAGAATCGTCCCGCTTTCACTCCAAAGGCGCATTTGCTTGGGTTCAACTTCATCCCAAACGCCCTGAGGGTGCTGAAAGTCTCCCTTAAGTCGTCTGGGTGTGAAGTCGAGGATCTGCTTTTCACCAGGATATCGTCAACGTATACTTCCATATTCCGGCCAATTTGAGGTTTGAACATTCGATCCATCAATCGTTGGTAGGTTGCTCCTGCATTTTTGAGGCCAAAGGGCATGACGACATAGCAGTACGTCCCTTTACTCGTCACGAAACTAACTTTGCTCTGATCTTCCGGCGATAAAGGAATTTGGTGGTATCCCTGTGATGCGTCCATCATGCTTAGCAACTCGCAGCCAGCCGTTGAGTCGACTAGCTGGTCAATTCTGGGTAAAGGATAATGGTCTTTAGGGCATGCTAGGTTCAAGTCCCGAAAGTCGATACACATGCGCCATTTGTTCAATGCCTTCCTCACCATAACTGTGTTAGATATCCATTCGGGGAATTGAATTTCCCTGATATGCTTGGCTTTCAGCAACTTATCCACCTCGACTTCGATTGCTTTGTCGATTTCAGCGCCATGGTGCCTGAGTCGCTGCTTCACAGGTTTTCTGAGGGGGTCGACATTGAGTTTGTGCTCCATCACTTCTGGGTCGATTCCGGTTAATTCTTCAGGTGAAAAGGCGAATATGTCCCTGAATTCTTTCAACAACCCCACCAACTGTTCTCGCAATTCGTCTTCCAAATCCCTCCCGACTTTGGTGGTTTGTTCTTTTGACTCCCCAATTTGGATCTCCATCAGTTCTCCATGAGGCTCGAGGTCACTCCCTCTCGGCCTTTTCTCGCTCGACATTGGTCTTTTGCCTTCTTTGATTTCTGTGCGCTGATTGGTTTTGACTGCGATTTGGTAGCATGTTCTCGACAATTTTTGATCTCCTCGAGCCTCTCCCACTCGATCTCCTATGGGGAACTTCAGCTTCATGTGATAGGTTGACACGACGGCTTGAAATGCATTGAGCGCGGGTCTCCCCAGAATCACGTTATAAGCCGACTCGACATCTACCACAACAAACCTCACCATTTTGACTTTCCTTAAGTCACCTTCCCCTAGGACGACAGCGAGCATGGTTTCTCCTAGGGGAGCGACTTCTGAGCCATTGAATCCGAAGAGTGATGTATGTAAGGGCGTTAGCTCAATATCCAGCTCCATTCTTCTGAGGCAATCATAGAAAATTACGTTCACTGAACTCCCTGTATCGACAAACACCCTTTGTACTTCGTATCCCGATATCTGCGCCGTTATCATTAAGGCGTCGTTATGCGGCCTCTCGACTTCTCCAACATCTGCCGGTCCGAAATTCATCACTGGTCCGCTCTCCTCGACTTGTTGCACTTCGACTTTCGCATATCGTCCTCGAGCATAGGCCTTTCTTGCTCGATTGGAGTCCCCGTCAGTCGATCCGCCGAAGATCATGTTAATGACTCCCCTTTTTGGTGGGAGTTCTTCCTTTTCCGGCGATCTCACCCTCTTTCGAGGGCTCTTACTTCGTTCTCGTCTCCTGCTCGTCCTCTCGCGGTCCTTGTATATGAACTCCTTCAAGTGCCCCGCCTTTATCAGCCTTTCAATTTCGTCTTTTAAGTGTCGACAGTCGTCCGTGTTGTGCCCATAGTCTTTGTGGAACCGACAGTATAGGTTGCTTTTGGGCTTCATTGGTCCATCCTTCCTCGTCCGCGGCCATCTTACCACATCGTCGCGGATTTCCCTTTCCATAACCTCCAAAATTCTCGCATGGGGAGCCGACAAAGGTGTATATTGAGTTGGCCTCCATCCTCTAGACCTGCCTTCACCCCTATCAGCTTTTGGGGATCCTCTCCTGTCTCCTGTCGACTTCTTTTCCTTCCTGTCGTCTCGACTTTCAGTTTGAGTCATCTTCATGCTCTGCAAGTAGTCGGCCTCTGCTTCCTCGACGTTCATGTATTTGGCACATCTTCCCAGCACATCGTCGAAACTTCTACCAGGTCGTTTGGCCAAGGAGTTCTTACACAATCCTGGCAGCAGTCCTCTCGTTAACCCTCCCGACTTGATTTCCTCTGTCGCTGTTGGGCACTCGACACATGCCTTGGTAAATCTCGCCACATATTCCCGCAATGACTCGCCTTTCTTCTGTTGCATGCTAATTAACGAGAGGTAAGACTTCTCCTGCACCCTCACACTTGCAAATTGATTAAGGAAACTCGAGCTGAACCCATCAAAGTCCCGAATCGACCCCGCTGGCAGTTGATGGAACCAGTCTTGAGCCGACCCCGTCAAAGTCGTCAGGAAGGCGCGGCACTGTACTGGGTCGCTGTAGCGATGAAGCACGGCCATATTTTCAAAACTCCTTAAATGTCGAGATGGATCTGTGGTTCCGTCATACCATATGTTCAACTCTCTGAAGCCTTTGGGTAAATCGGCTCTTAGGATCTGCTGTGCGAATGGATGTTCTTTGGTTCCCCTGCTCTTTCTCCCGTCGACTCTAGCTTGTAAGTCGCGAACCTGCGCCAGCAGTTGCTCTAACGTTTCGTCCCTCGCCTGCGGATTGACAGTTCGAACGGAGGATTCTTCCTCGTCCACCCTCCTATTCTGTTGCACATTCGATTGGGCTTGTTGCTCGACACGAGGCTGTTGTTCGACTCGAGGCTGATATTCAACGCGGGGCTGCTCAACTCGAGGCTGCTCAACTCGAGGCTGCTGCTCGACTCTAGGTGGATTCTCGGCTCGAGGCTGCTGTTCGACCTGCGCCATTTGCTTCATCTGGGCCGCTACAGCCTCAGCGATCATCTTCTGCATCTCGCTTCTCGTCATCGTCAAGGTCTGCTCTTCGACCTGGGGTTGGATTTGGTCCTGCATCTCCTGTATCTGTTTTCCTTCACGCCGAGACATCTCCGTTTGTTCCTTCTCCCCTCCTGGATTAGGGTTTTGACTTGTCCCTATCTGGGTCAACACCTGCAACTTCACGCCGGTTGGAGTAACAGGCGTCTCTCCGCCCAACGTCAGCCCGGGTGGTGGAAGTCCTCCGAGCGGCAGCGTTCCCGCCATCTGAACCATGGAGTGTTTGGTAGTGGGAAGTGGTGGTGGCCTCTTGTCCATCCACGTCCCTCTGAAGTCCTCGCTCAGGTTCCTCTGCAAGCTCTCCTTCTCCGCCATTGTCAAACAGATCGGAACTGGGTGTGAAGCTCTTCCTTCCTTTAAGAACTCCCCACAGACGGCGCCAAATGATGGGTCTACTTCTGGATCTGGAGTAAACCGGTGGTTATGAGCTCAGATCTGCTTGAACCGTCTTTAAACCGTCGCTAGACCGCACGAATGCCTGCAAAAACTCAACGCCGGAGGTGTTTCCGGCGTAGAGCCTCCGACGCTCAAGTCAGTATGAGAGTGATGAAAAAAGGCTGCGCAGCAGCTATAGGGGATAGTGAAAATGAATGAGAGTTAGGGTTTTAGGTTACCTCGTCCCCTTTATATAGGAGTGAATACCTACTTGAAATGCCCAAAATGCCCAAGTCGGTGGACCTAGAAGGTCCAAAATGCCCTTGTCGATTCGTCTCCCCTTTGTTGCTGAGTCATAGTGAGATTCCTTCTTATCTTTGATAATGTGTGGAGCTTTGGGTAGGTTGCAAGTGTGGTGAATCGTCTTCACCACTTTGATCTTCGAGATGTACAGAGTCGACCTCGAGCATGAGGAGGTCGACTTACACATATGTGCGGTTCCAGAGGCTACACCCGGTTTAACTTCTGGCGGCGGTCGTCTCTTAGGGAGTCATCATGAGGAAGTCGACTAGCTGGAGTCGACTTAGAGTATCCGGGTGGTTGGGAGTCACCTTCTTGATGTCCTTCTGATATGAGGTCGACTAGCAGAAGTCGAGAGTTAGAAGTCGACTTACAGGAGTCGACTGACTGATTTCTGCCCCTTGGTTGTTTCCAGAAGAATCGACTTTATGGAAGTCGATTTGAGCATGTCGACGAGTTATCTCGATATGCGAGTCGTTCAAATGGCTCACCGGTCGAGTGGGAAGCCTCTTAGACCGGGTTATCTTTATATGACTATATCAATACCAAAAATAAATTCGTCCACTATATACCATATATTAATTAATTCACATGATTTGAGTAATTAAGGTATCTTAAAATCTATAGTAATATAAAGAGGTTGATGGAAAAATAAAAAATAGTTAGGTTGACCTAAAAAATAAAACTTTGACTTGCCTGTTTAAGAAAGAAAGAAAAGGTCCCACACATTCACGTAATGCAATAACCGAGTTCTGCCAATTTTTGTTCGAATTTAATTTCATATCCTTTACAAACTTTTTGTGGGATTTTAGCACGGATTTTTTTACCAGATTTCTAGCAAGTAATCCTTTTTAGTTTGTTAATTGTATCAATCTGTATAGATATGATATGATAAGACCGATTTTTTTTAAAAGAAAATCTGTTTAACTTTGATTATTTGGAATATTGTTAACAAATCAAACCAAATTTGTGGGATTCCTTTATGGTCTAAAAACGCTTACACGATATTTCGTTTCCAAATATATCGGATCTGTGACCAATTATTCCTTTTTATCTACTTTTTGTATCAATCTCGATCTCAATTTTTTATCTGATTTGTGATTCGATTTTGAATTTCCATTACCAAAACCGTGCATATCAAAATCAATATCAATATTTCTGGGATTTACGTTAATCATAACAATATCATATTTATCGGAAAGTATCCATATATGTGGGATTTACGTTAATCATAACAATATCATATTTATCGGAAAGAATCCATCAATCCCGTGAGTGCCCCATCGCCATACATACAACCTCTTTATAAACACATCCATCCTTGCACAACAAAATATCGACATACAATACAATCCACGATACATTTTTTAAGAACAAGCTTTTACAACACCATTCACAATGCCTTTGGGTTTTGGATTCATCAAGAATATCGATAGATCCAAAAAGCCACCAATCAAGCTACGCGTAATTAGAATGTTCCAACGAGTTGAAGATATACACAATTACCGAAATGTTCTTGAGATCATCTTTCACGATGAAGAGGTAATATATTTGTTTTTATTTATTTGAATTTAAATTAAATTTGAATTTAACCGTAAATTATAATATAAAATCCAATGCATAATGCTATGCGACATATTTTATGCGTTTATTTAATAATAACCTATTCAGTATCTTATTGCCTTAGGCCTTACGGATTACGGGCATTATTCGACCTGTCAATATCAAGAAATTCATCGACAATATTGAAGAAGGTGGCTCTTATATCTTGACAAATTATCAAGTTGAGAGTAATATCGGTATCTACAAATCGACGATAGGAAAATGGAGGATCATTATCCATGGCCATACGAAGATTGTCAAATGGAGGGGTGATTTCCCTATGTATCGTTTTGACTTTAGAAACTTTCTAACTTTGATGGATGTTCGTAATATTGAGGAAGCCATGTTGTTTGGTACGTGATAAATTTTGTTTTTAATATTTCGTTTCTTTTTTTTTTATTATTATTTTTTATTTAAAATCCAATGTAATAAACTGATTTTATATTTTTGTAGATATCAATGGATTGGTTGTTTCAATCCAACCTATTCAAATGAAAGTTGTCAAGGGAGTTCCTACCCAAATGATATCGTTCTCTATAATGGATTTGGAGTAAGAATCTTTAGTCTTATATATTCATCTTTTATAAAATCACACGTATTTTTAATACTATAGATATAATAATAAATTTATTTATTCGTAAATAAATAATTTGATATTATATCAAATTTATATAAAATTTTCTCGACATTGTATAGGGGAAATGTAAAGGAATGCACTGTTTGGGGCCGATATGTTGATCAGTTGATTGCTTTGGAGCATCATTATGAAAATGAGAAAACACCTTTTGTTATCATAATGCAAATGTGTCGTGCAAGAGAGTGGAGAGGTCATTAATTATTTTAATTCACCATTTTTTCATAATTAAATCGATCATTGGCTTAATACTACTTTTTTGTTACGAAATTTTTTGTAATAGGTAATGTTCAAATAAGCACTTCAAAGGACGTGACCATGATCATTGGTGTGGATATTCCGGAAATTGAAGATTTTCGAAGGAGGTACATTTTTTTCTGATACAAAAGAACTTCGATTCCTATATGCATTCGTATTCTATTTTAACATGTTTTTGTGTTAATGTATAATAACAAGTCTGTCGATGAGTAATCTTAAGGATACCAAATTGGTTTCAAGTAGCTCAATCATTGTCAAGACCGAATTACAAGAGCTAGATGATGGTGACGTCGTAGTTAATTCGGTTGATTCTCTATTTGAGTGTCTTGGGGCAATAGAGATTATAATTCATTTATTTTCCACAAATAAATCAATACACTAAATTTATATTAATTGAATTAATTAATTTTGTAGCCAATGGACACTTGGGTTTGTGCAACTGTGGATTCCGTTATAGACCATTGATGGTACCTTGCATGTGTGCGATGCAATTCCTAAATGGAAGATGACAATGGGAATTATTCGTGTCGGAAGTGCTCTCACAATCGCGGCACATTTCGGTTTGTTACTTGTAATCATATTATTAACTGTTTATTATATTCGTATTTTATTAATTACTTTATCATTTATTTAAAAAATCTGGATTTTATTTCATATGTAGCTATAAAATTCAGTTTGGGGTTTCTGATGCTACTTCAAGTGCAACCTTCGTTTGTTGGGATAAAGATTGTCAAAATATTATTGGGAAAAGTTGTGAAATTTTGAAACGTGAATTTGCCCAAAAGGTAAATTATGTTTTATCTTTGCCATCTTTAATTATTATTATGGATCTTTTACCGCCCCAAACATAATGAATTTTTTTCATTATCACAGAAGAAACCCATTTTCGATCTTCCCGACGAACTTGAAGAGTTGCAAGGGAAGTCATATCTCTTCAAGATTCGCATTAAGGAAAATGACCCCAACAACCAAAGCTCCACATTCTCTGTTATTAAAGTTGTCGTTGACAATAACTTGGTTTCCAAGTATAGTCAATTTGTTGTGGAGTATGATGTAAGTAAATTTTGTATTTGACTATTTGATTATAAACTTGATTCCTAATTTGGTTATGTATATTTAGATTATAATTAACTATATAATGTAATTATTGTTGACACCTTTGTATTATTTTTTTCCACAGAATTCTAATTTCCTAACTCTCTTAGGACGAGAAGAGGCTGCTAATGGATTGGTAAATTATGCAATCGAATTTTTTTTTTTTTTTTATTTTATTCAATCATTCTCGATCATTATAATATTTCTTATATCATGTTAATATTTTTAAATTAAATTATTGTAGGATCCCATGTTTGAAGATGAGGCTTCTACCCCGCTCAAGGTTGTTGAACCCAATGATGTGGTGGCGGACAATTCAATTGCTAAACGCAATCTAAGTGATCAATTTGCTGTTGAGTCCGTTACAAGCAATAAAGGGAAAGCAAAAGTTGATGATGATGGAAATTTGATCGAGGACAAAGAGGAAGGATGTGATGAGCATGGAGTTTAAGAGAGTTTTTCTATTAGATAATGTTTTTATAAGTTAATCGGTTTATTTAGTAGTTTGTTTTGATATACATTTTATATTTTATATTTCTTGGGATTTATGTTCTAGGTTGCATAAGTTTAAGGTTTTTCATTCATTCAAATAACATTTGCAGCCTCTAGGTAACATATAGTTGCCAAGGTTATTCGTAATCTTTTTTAATATAATTTGGTTGAATATATCAATAATTTTATTTGTGTTAATTGAGTTATTCGTTTCAGTTTTTCACATGAATGCTGTTAATATTTGATAATTCAACGAGTTGCATTGTTAAAGTCAAATCAATGTTTAAACTTACAGTTTTGTATGTCTTAAAATATTCATAATATGTTTGTTTATACTTAGATATAGAGTTATTCGTTTCAGTTTTTCACATGAATGCTGTTAATATTTGATAATTCAACGAGTTGAATTGTTAAAGTCAAATCGATGTTTAAACTTAAAGTTTTGTATGTCTTAAAATATTCATAATACGTTTGTTTATACTTAGATATAGAGTTATTCGTTTCAGTTTTTCACATGAATACTGTTAATATTTGATAATTCAACGAGTTGCATTGTTAAAGTCAAATCGATGTTTAAACTTAAAGTTTTGTATGTCTTAAAATATTCATAATACGTTTGTTTATATTTAGATATATAACATTATGTACAAAATCTAAAATCTAGATGGTAAGCGTGAATGAATGTTGGCACATTTTATTGAAAATCTTGATATTTATTTTAATTTTTTGATTAATAAAGTCCATAATATAATCGTTTACTAAAGGTTGTTATAGAAATAAATATATCTACTAAACAAATTGATTATCCGATAAGCATTACAATTTGATAAGCATTAGAGAAAAAAGGAGTAAAAATACAGATTAATGATTTAATTGTAATCTAATCAACCCATAATACTATAGGTTGTTATATTACTACAGATATAGATATCTACTACACATTTTGATTATCCGATAAGCATTATAAAAATATCTCTTTTAGATAAATATTAATCATTTGATTGGAATCTAATAAAACAACGTATCTAATATAAGGTAATCAATTGATTAGAATCTCCTACACGATAATGGATTCATAGATATATATATGCCGATAGAGATAAAGACAAATACTTATCCGATAAGCATTACAATAAAATCTCTTACAGATAAAAACTAATGATTTAATTGTAATCTAATCTAATCAAACTAAATATCTAACGTAGAGTAATTAAAGTTAAAAAATATCCTACGCGATTTTTACTCAACCCAAATATTCTCGCAGATACAAACGAATCTAAGGTTGTTATCTATAAGATTCTATATTCTATATAATCAATGATATATATATCCAATGATAATATCAAATATGCGAGAATGATTCTACTCCAAACTTGAACAAGGATAATAGCAAATCTTTGATATTGCAATTACCGAACAATTGCATCAATAAAAGAATATAAATATATATTATATATTATATTCTATAGATTTTATCTTATATATAAAATATATAAAATCTATCGATATCATTGGAACATTAATATATCAAATCTTTAATATATTCATTGATTCATCCGATATCTATAAATACCTCAACCATAATATCAGCCCATGCAGTTATCAATCTCCATAAAAAATATTTTAGCGAGAATATACAATCCAAAAAAAGAAGAAAACATGGATCAACCATTTGGCTTAATCCGACAGATTCAAAGGAGTAAGAGATTCATGCTAAAACTCCGAGCAATTCGTATCTTCGAAAAATCATTTGATTCCAATTATCGAAGACAATTGGAGATCGTATTTCATGATGAAGAGGTTATTGTAGTGTTAATTATTAAATTGTTCAATTACTATGTTTCTTAATGTGGTCTTTATACTAATGTTTATTGTTTCTTAGGGGACTCGCATTAGTGGTATTATCCGTGGCATTCATTTATCAAAGATGGTGGGCTATTTCCACGAATGTGGCGTATATAAAATCCAAAACTACTATTTAGACAGCAACATCGATAAGTATCGATCTACTGCTGCAAAATACAAACTCCTTACTCATAGCGATACAAAGGTTCTAGAAATGCACGCATACTTTCCTTCGTGGCATTTTCAATTCCGTAGCTTTGATGACTTTCAAGATGTTGAGAATGTTAATGAATCTTATCTTTTTGGTAATTTTTTTAATTTATTGTCAATTTGTATTTTACATTAATTATTTTATTGATTATTATCATAGATATCTTAAATTAACGTTTCAATTATATACAATGTTGATGTTATTGGTATGGTGATTGAAATTCATCCTGTTCAGTCTAAATGGGTTCATGGACAAAAAAGCCAAATGATTGTCTTTTCACTCATGGATTTAAAGTAAGTATATATATCAAATGCCACGAATTGTGAAAGGAATTGTTGTTGAGAATATATTATTAATCCACAATTTCTCTTTTCAGTGGAATTGTTATTCAATCCACACTCTGGGGTCATTATGTTGACCAACTCATTGCTTTTGAAACTCACTTTGAGTCCGAAGCAACTGGTGAACCGGGGTGCTAATTATGCAGCTTTGTTGGGTACGATTTTGGGAAGGTATATGCGAGTTATGTTTTTTTTTTTTTTTTCGAAACGATAGAGGTATTATATAAATACGCACAAATGTGCAAAAGTACAGCCACCAGCTGAATACAAACAGCCAACAACTGAATACAAACAGCCAACGACTGAATAAAATGGGAGGACAGGTCAAAAGACCCCCTAGAACTGACCCCAACGGGGTAATACTCGAAAAACTCAAAACACGACCGACACTAAAAGCTCCCAAGGGGAGAATAAAAAGAACAAAAGGAAAATAAAACGACCCCAACAGGGTAATGCCCGAGTGTGGGATCCCAACAGGATAATAAGGTCACACTCGGGCTCACAGGGGCCAACGGCCCAAACAAAAAACACAGTACATAGGCACACAGGCACACAGGCAAAGGCCCAACCCAAACACCAATCTGCTGCACAAGTTAAGAAAAACAAAACAAAAGGCCCTTTCGCAGCAAATCAGTCGGCTCTAACCAGTGGAGAACCACGATATCAAAGAATAATCCGAGTCTGGGAATGGCTTCCGAAACTGCCACAAGCCTATACAAGAAGTCTAACCCGAACACAAACCAATCTCCGAAATGACCCGCCTCGTCCTGAGGGACAACCGATCCACACCCGCTCTAGCACCACCCGAGCACGCCTAACACCACTAGCCGAGCGTAGGAGCACTAAGACCCCGCCGTCTAACACCACTAGACTAAACAGGGAGGGGCGGCTCGGCCCTCAACTCCGAATACTATCAGAGCCCCGCCCCGCCTCTCGAACCACAAATCAGCCAAATCACCACATACTACCCGGCATCATGGATGGAAAACCCCCAACAGAGTCCTGCCGAAAAGCTGAACCTCCCGAGGCCCACCTTCTCATATGCACAAATAAACAGATTCAGCGCATAAGTAAAATTGGAAGAAGAAACACCTTCAATCGAGACAGACGAGCACACGACGCCTCCTATTGCAACCAATTGAAGGCCAGAGAGCTCGTCGTCTCCTCCAATTGCAACTTCACCTGCGAAACGAGGAAGGGCAGACCAACCGTTGCCAGTAATCCGCGGTGAATCAGGAAGTCCGGGACAACAGAGGAGGTACAGCGGTTGAGTGCGACCACCGGCCGACGCCGCACCGCTGCTGAGGAAGGTTGCACGATGACGAGAGAAGACGCTAGGGTTTACTGTTTTGGGGGAAGAAGAGAGAAACGGGAGCGTTTGCGAGTTATGTTTTAATTTGGGCAAAATTAAATGTACATTAATTAATTATGTTTACTGAATTTTTAAAATATATTAATGTATTTTTTTATTTGTATTTATATTTATATTTATATTTATATACAACAGATGAGGTTCAATTGGCTACCCATATGAATGTCACCCGTCTACATGCTGTTGCACCATTTCCAGATTTGATTGATTTTCGGCGGAAGTAACTATTACATTTATTATATTCGATTTGCATATATCATATTATTTTATTTATATATACATGTTATACAACATATTATATTTAAATAGATTTTTTATATTATCTAAATATTGTATATATTATGTGTACAAATTTTCAGCAAGCCCATGGGCCAAGAAGAGTAAATATGTCACCAATAGCAAAATTGTTTTGAAGAGTGAAATGGAAGAGCTAGAAAATGGTGATTTGGTTGTTAGTTCTGTAGATTCTCTATTTGACTCTGACGAGGTATTATTTATTAACTATATTACCTAAAGTTCGGTAAATTACTATAGATTTTTTTACCGAACTTAATTCTTATGCACCTATTTATTTGTTTAATTTGTTTAATGTAATATTAGGAGATCAAATGTTGGGTATGTGCTACAATTGATTCAATTGTGGACGAATAGTGGTACCTCACATGTAATCGTTGCAAAGGCAAGATGGCTGATGAAGATGGGAAATTAAGGTGCACCATATGTGCCCATAATAAAGGCGTTTTTAGGTATGTATACTAAGAAAAAGGTAATTTAATATTTGATGAGTAATTATAATTTACTAAATTTTCTAACTTATCAATTCCTTATTTTACTCTATATATTCATAAATTTTAATTTCAGATATTAGAGTAGATATATTGATTACAATTATATTATAAAATCTTCAATGAAGGTACAAAATTCGTTTGATTGTGTCGGATGCAACATCAAGTGCAACATTCATTTGTTGGGATATGGAATCTGAAAAGATTATTGGAACACCATGTGAGGTCTTGAGAAATGAATTTCTTTGCGAGGTACGAAAATCTTATATATCCTTCTTGAAATAATTTGTTTAATTAACTTAATCTGAGATTGATATTTTAAAACATGTTCTTAAACAGCATCCCAATAGCTTTGAACTTCCTGAGGACGTGTCTAATTTAGTGGGTAAGACGATCCTTTTCAAGGTTCGTGTATATCCAAAAAATCCATTAGGGTATGCTGCTTCATTTCCAGTCGTAAGAGTTGTTGCTAACGAAACTTTAGTCTCCATGTACAACCAATGGTTCGTGGAGAATGAGGTAATCAAATAAATGTATAATATAGTTAATATACATACATGTTTATATAAATTATTTGTATGTAGATATTGAAATAATAATTAAATATAGATTTATATAAATTATTTGTATGTAGTTATAGAAATAATAATTAAATATCGATATAGTGAAATAAACTCGATTAATCATTTATTATTTATATATGTCGGGATTTAACTTTCTTACCGTACTGCAAAGGGAAGACCACGACAATGGGCTGGTTTGTATTAGTCTCAAAATACATGTTTTGGCTTTATATTATATTTTATTTATTTCTTTTATTATGCTCATGTAGGATGCAACTTTGGATGATGAGGTTTCTACACCAATAAAGGTTTTTCAACCTATCGAAAAGGGTGACACTTCCACAACAAAACGGAAGCTTCTGAATGATTTATCCTCAACACCCAATGTAGATCAATCTGGTGGGTCGACAAATGCCGATAGAGGGAAGGGGAAGATTGGGAAACTGGACCCCAGTGGAGTACAATTTGAGGATGTCACTGAAAATTGAAAGACAAAGGCACCATAACATATGGTGTTTTATTTTACTATTTGATTGCTATTTTTTATTCGGCATATTAAATAAGTTTGAATAATTTCTTGATTCGTTTGATTGGCAGCTTTTTTATGGATTTGATGAACAAATTATGTTTATTTTGTTTTATAGTTTGAATAATTTCTTGATTCGTTGGATTGGCAGCTTCTTTATGGATTTGATGAACAAATTATGTTTATTTCGTTTAAAGTTCTAAGATGAGTAAGTTTAATGTTTTTTATGTTCTATATTTATATATTTGTCACCTTATTAGATGGCAATAAATATAGGTTATGATGATTCTCCAAATATATTATGGTGGTGATAATACATTTTTTATTTCTTATACTTAAACCCCAACTTTGTTTAATATATTCAGCCCAAACTCAATTACTGTCAGGTTTTGGATATAATTATTAATTATAAATAATAAATAATAATTATATCTTTAAAAAATTATATATTTATGTTATTTAAATCTAAGTTAAAAAATAGATGTGTATCGTATAATTTCACATTCATATAAGAAAAAAAATATAAAAACGCATAAAATTTACCCGTAGTATCTATTATTACCACACTCGGCTATAATTTTCCTTTTTTATATATTAATCTTACACAATCCATAAAGATTGTGTTCATACTAATCTTTGTTATAAATACCTTTTTTAATTTACCTATTAATTTATGTTGTTCAAATTATGGAAAGATATCAAATATTTTTTAATATTACAATTACAATCTTCTAATTGGGGCAAAAATACTTTTAATGTGCTTCTCATATCGTTTTTAAATCGTCTAAAAGAATATCTAATAGGATAAGTATCTCCTAATATTCTATACAAGATATGGAAAATTTGTGCATATCTTTTAAACTTAATACTTATCTAATCCCTTACATACACAGAAACATAATTTATAGTTCAATTTCGTGCGAGCATACATGTTATATGAAAAACATCACATAGTAATTGCCAACTGAATCACCATACTCATTCACATTCATAATCAGAGATTGTAACAAGTAATAGCACAAGATAGAATTGCGTAAGCATATAGAGATATTGAGTGGCAGTTTCGGATGATGATTAACACATTTTTCCATTGTATGTGGCAAAGAATACTACACAAAGCTTGAGACAGTCGTATATACCAAGTATGTGTTCACATTTATATTCTACTATATTTGTAGTTTAAATATAATTTGTCATCAGAGAGAGTGGATAAAAAAACCTTAAGGTGTATACTAAGTTTTGGTTATTCATAATTAATGTTTTTACTTGATATTTGACAGATTATATAGAGTACTTCACGAAGGTTGATTACTGAATTTGAAGACCAACAACAAGAACATACAAAGATGCAGAATGATAAACCTTTCAAGTACAATGGAAAAAGCAGTAAGCAGAGCAACAGAGATATGGGCAAAGAAAACGTAAACTCAGGTAATGAAGTGTAAAAGAATAAAATACATACCTCTCTTCCTATGTTGTAGCCCACCAGATTTCTTATTTCAGCCTTACCTTTTACTTACCTTTGCGATCCACTTCATTCTCAGCATGCATCATTCGTGTGAACAAAGAAAACATTACGTGTAAGTGTTAAATTTCATAAATATAAGGATTTGTAAAGTTCAAATTTTTTTGTCCATATGTGTATTAAACTTTTCCAATATTGTAAAACAGAATAAAATTTACCCAAAGCTTTTGAATTATATTCGGATTGTCTGAACAAGTTTGTTTTTCAACTCTAATTTTCCAAATGTATAGAAGAACGGTTCTCATTGGGTATGTGAAAACAATCATAAATTAATTGAATTTTTTCGCTGAAATCCTTAAAGAATCGAAGACAAAGGTGGGACTTGGTCAAATTAATATAAAGAGATGATAAAGCTAATAAACAATTTAATACCTTTTTCGTGTTCCCAGCCTTGCGTGGATCTTCTTTAAGACAACCAAACTATCAGTGATGATTTGAGAATTTTGGTAATCATTTGGAAAATTAAACATATTTGATTGTAAAATTATTTACGAAAAAAAAAAGTAATTGAATTAACAATTGAGGAAACGTAAAGAAACTGAGAATCTTCGGCTACAATCTTACCCAATCAAAAAAATCTCCGGCGATGCGGACATTACCCCAACTCTGGTGATGCGGATATTAAGCTTAAGATAACTCTCGCGATGTGGATCTTACCAAAACCCATCAGAATCTGCATGTTTGAGTGTAAAATAATGTAAGAAAAAAAAAATTCAAAGTGATTAAACTTTTAAGCAAAGCTAAAGAAACTGAAACAATCCGGCGATAATCTTACCCAATCAACTCAACCTCCGGCGATGCGGATCTTCCACAAACTCCGACCATGCAGATCTTAAGAGATTCCATACTCTGTCGATGCGTTCTTACCCAAACCCATCGGAATCTTGGTGTATCCGGTGATAATACGCAATTAATAAACGAAAAAAATCCAAAATCGCGAAAAAAACTGAAAAATCGAACATAAAATTACATGATTACCTTACATATGAATCGATATATGTGGAAAAAAAAAACTACAAACAAGAATATCATTTACAACATCATAAGCATATCGATTGCTTCCACAAATTACATCAAATAATAAAATTGAACTAAAAAAAAAAAAAAAAAAAAATGGAGAGAACCAGAAGAAGTATGAAAGTTGGAGCGGTGGAAATGAGGTGAGACACAAACCCTCATTTTCGATTTTTTCGGTTTTTATACTCCTTGTGATGAATAGCTGACCGTCGATTTCCGATCAGATGATCTCCACCGTCCGCTGATTTTCAGTTTAATAAACGGGCCTTTTTTGTGTTAATAAATGGGCCTACCTCATGTTGTTGGGCCAAATAGATAATGAATAATGGACCAGATTGTGTCCAAATTAAATTAATTGTTACATAATATTGTTTTAAATTTTGGCCCACATATAATTTGTTTGAAACATTATGGTGACTAATAGCCCGCACTTGACTACTAATATATTTAGATGTCATAATTTATATACATTGTTATTATTATTGTATTTGTATTTGTATATATATAAATAGATAAATAGATATTAGAGATTTTAGATATTTAACATTGTATGTAATAACTTATTAATTGTAATTGTTATAATAATACTAAATATTAGTCAATTACTTTATTTTATTTAGTAATACAAAATATAATAACATTTGGTTATATGATTGCTTTATATATATATACATATACACACATGTGTGTGTGTGTGTGGATCTATATGATTGCTTTATTTTATAGATGTGTGATTATTTTTGAGTTATTTTTTATTCTTCTATTTTAATAACAGGTGCAAATGACCATAGTAGAACTCCATTTCATAATGTTCTTACAAAAGCACCACAAAATATTATTATTGATCTCACGAGTGAAGGTGACATTGAAAACGATATTGTACCTACTTCAAGTACCACGACACGTGTTGTTAGCAGCTGTACTAATTATGTAGACCTACATCCAAGTACACAAAAATGGAAACCTGGTCGTCCTAGGAAAACACCAATATCGTCAGGAATATCCAGTCAGTTTAATTATGATTGTAATTTTGTTATATATAGTTTTTCTAATTATCATCCAACAATTTCTTTATATAATATTTGTTTCCAGGATCAGATATGATGAATGTGTATGGCCGTCATCTGCACACTCAATCATCGTACAATGTGATGAATAGTTTACGCGATTCACCGCTTTCTGACATAACAAATGGTATGTTTGTTTAAACTCAAAGTATTTGTGAGTTTATAAAATATATGTATATTCAGAATTTTATTTCAAACATATTGACTATATGGAGTATCAAAAAATAAAAAAATGTAAGTAAAATCATTCTTTTTATACAGTGTTGCAGTCCAAAATTGTATCTTCGAGCACCTCAGGTGCGTCAGTCGGTACGTGCATGAACATCATTTTTTGTCTCTTCTATATTAAATTATATATTCTTTTTTGTTTGACAATATAAATATAAATTGTGTATAAAAATACAATTGTTTATATATATTATTGTCTTTTTTATGTCATCAGGACAACATAAGCGTCGTATATTATCTTCTGAGATGCCCACACATAATCCGCCTGATAGCATTTTTATCGATCTCACACTTGATGAGGAGCATATTAGTAATGAGATAACTCATGGAACCAATACTGAAAGTTCTGTTATTGATCTCACACTTGATAGTCCAATTCAACCAAGTACACAGAAAAGAAAACGTGGTCGTCCTAGGAAAACAACTGGATCATCTTCAGCAGTTTCTGGTAATGTTATACGAGTCTTTTTATTGGACAACCAAAAATTTGAACAAAAGTATGATTTCTAAAATTTTTAATTACATAAACATTTACAGAATACTGGGACTTTGAAGATGCAAGTTTTCGTTGTATGTATTGTGGTTCAATGTTCTGGTATGAGGAGAGAAAGGCTTATAATCAAAATGCAGTTGTACCTGAGTACACCATTTGTTGCAAAAATGGCAAAATTGAACTCCCTCTTTTGAAAAGTCCTCCCCAATTCTTGAAAGATTTGCTTCATGGAGATGGCCAATTAAGCAAACATTTTCAGGATAACATAAGATCATACAATAGCATGTTCGGTTTTACTTCTTTAGGAAGAAAGATAGATTCAGATATCAATAAGGGGACTGGGCCACCTGTGTTTCCTTTGCATGGATAGAATTACCATCTAATCGGTAGTTTGCTTCCTTTTGCTGGTGCTTCTCCAAAGTTTGCGCAATTGTATATATATGACACGGAGAATGAAATTTCTAACCGAATGAATGCTGTGAGGTATGAAATTACTTTAATTTATATGAAAAATTAAATCATAAATCTATTCTTTAATTATGTTGTTCATTATATAGAACATTTCTATAGATATCTTTTTAATATTTCATAATACCGACATGTAATATTTACTCATGGATGTATAGGAATGGATCTGGAAGTAATAATTTGCATGAGGAAATAGTTGTTGGATTAAAACAAATGTTAGACCAACACAACGAACTGGTCAAATCATTTCGTATGGCCAGAGATAGAATGCGAGATCTTGGCGAATCTAATGTTCGAGTGCGTTTGATTGGTAGGAGATACAAAGATGCCAGGCGATATAATTTGCCTACGAGTTCAGAACTTGCTATATTGGTTGTTGGCGATTTTGACCAGGCTTTGGGTGAAAGGGACATATTGGTTGAAACTAAGAGTGCTCGTCTACAACGGATTAATGAACTAAATGCTTCCTACTTGGCATTACAATATCCTCTTCTGTTGCCTTATGGTGAGGATGGGTACAGAGAAGACATACCTTTTTCAGAAGGCACGCCAATACGTGAAGATGGTCGAGAATATGTCAGTGTAAGGGAGTACTTTGCATACAGAATGCATGATAGAGATCGTGAACCTTCGACTATTGTTTCTTCCAGAAGGCTATATCAACAATTTATAGTCGATGCTTATACCAGGGTTGAATCTGCAAGGTTGAGATACATTCGTCTCAATCAGAAAAAGCTCCGTTGTGATTTGTATAATGGTGTGGCTGAGGCCGTTCTTCGTGGCGACACCAATCCCAGTACCATAGGAAAAAGAATTATTCTTCCTTCATCATTCACTGGTGGTGCTCGGAATATGATTGAAAACTATCAAGATGCAATGGCAATTTATGGATGGGCTGGGTATCCTGATTTGTTTATTACCTTCACCTGTAACCCCAAATGGCAGGATATTGTTCGTTATCTCGAGCCAAAGAAATTGCAAGCTGAGGATCGACCAGATATCGTCTGTAGGGTATTTCGAGCTAAACTTAAGGAATTGATTAGGGATTTCAGTCAAAAGCAAATTTTTGGGAAAGTAACAGCAGGTGAGACGTTTAATATTTTATATATAATTACTATAGTCATTTCCTAATCATTTACACAAACGATTTCTTTACTATTTTTTTCATATTTCAATTTGAATTTGACTTGATCATGATATATATAATTTTCCGTTTATTCATTCATTTATTTTTATTTTTTATTATGCAGTTGTCTACACGATCGAGTTTCAAAAATGTGGATTACCGCATGCTCATATATTGTTATTCCTTTCGAAAGAGTCAAAGTTTCCCAACCCTTCAGACATAGACAGAATTATATCAGCGGAGATACCAGATGAATCTTCTGATCCTCAATATTATGAGGCCATAAAGGAGCACATGATCCATGGTCCGTGTGGTCTGGCAAAAAAGGACTTGCCATGTATGGTGGATGGAAAATGCACCATACGATTTCTTAAGAAGTTTGTTGATTCCACAACAGTTGACGAAGAGGGTTATCCACGGTATAGGCGTCGTGACAATGGAACTTCTCTTGAAAAGAATGGTATTGTTGTCAACAACGGTTTTGTCGTGCCTCATAACCTTCGTCTGCTTATGAAGTTTGGAGCGCATATTAATGTTGAGTGGTGCAATCAATCACGATCTATAAAATACCTATTCAAATATGTCAACAAGGGTAACGATCATGTGACGGCATCATTTGATCAAACTTCTATCGATTCGGACATCGAAAGACCGTTGGATGAGATACAGATGTATTACGATTGTTGATACATATCGTCGTGTGAGGCATCATGGCGGTTGTTCGGTCATGAGTTGCAGTATAAAAAACCTCCCGTCCAGCGCTTGAACTTCCACTTATTTGGAGAACAAAGACTATTATTTGACGATGATGGAAATCTTCAAAACGTTCTCCATAAACCCACTGTTGATGAGAGCCAATTTCTTGCGTGGTTCGAGGCAAACAAACAATATCCTGCAGCGAGGGAACTAACTTATGCTGAGGCACCGTCTAAGTTTGTTTGGAATACAACAATAAATCAGTGGACTCCTCGAAAAAACGAGGACCAACCCTCTGTAGGTTGTTTGCGGTTCGTACCTCCCGGTTGTGGAGATAATTATTACTTGCGATGTTTGCTTACTGTTGTGCGTGGGGCAACATGTCATGAGGACTATATGAAGGTCGGTGATGTCCAATATCTGACGTATCGCGATGCTTGCTATGAACGAGGTTTGTTAGAGGACGATCGATAGTACGTAGATGGGATAACCGAGGCAAGTCAGTGGGCATCTGCAGACTCCCTTAGACGCATGTTCGCATCTTTGTTGGTGTTCGGTTCATTTGGTAGACTAGATGATGTATGGAATAAATGTTGGCAATGTATGTCTGATGACATCCTGTACAGACAGCGTCAACTTTTCAATAACGACGGTACGAATTGTTTTCATCTATCAATATCAACTTTAATAAATATTCATTTTCAAGTTTATATACAAATAGGAAGATTTAATTTAAATTGTTTGGATCTTTGTTTATGTGTTCGGTTTGATAGAGTTACAGCTTACTGAGGAGGAGCAAATTCAAAACCTAGCCCTTGCTGAGATTGAGACTTTATTGAGGCGTCGTGGTACAAGTCTTCGAGAATATTCACCTATGCCATATCCGGACAGGGATAACATGCATTCAACTTCGAATCGTTTGATATTAGACGAGTTGAATTATGATAGAAAGGCCCTCACTGTTGAACATGATACGCTTCTTCAAAAGATGGCTAATGAACAAAAGAGTGTCTACGCCAAAATTATGTCCGTCATTGAACCAGGCCAAGGCGGTGTGTTTTTTGTATACGGTTATGGTGGAACTGGGAAGATGTATCTGTGGAGGACCTTATCAGCTGGTTACTGCCAGGTGGACGAACGGCGCATCTAGCGGAATAGCATCGCTTTTACTGCCAGGTGGACGAACGGCGCATTCCCGATTTTCTATACCATTGAATCCACACCAGGAATCTACTTGCGACATCAATCAGTCGAGCCCTCTAGCCGAATTGATAATTCGTGCTTCTCTTATAATATGGGATGAGGCTCCAATGATGCACAAACACTGCTTCGAAGCTGTACAGACATCTCTGCAGAGTATTATGGGAGCAATTGACCCGACAAACAAGGACAAACCGTTTGGCGGGAAAGCTGTTGTTTTTGGTGGAGATTTCCGACAAATCCTTCCCGTCATTCCAAAGAGTAGCCGTCAAGACATAGTTAATGCTACCATCAATGCTTCTGACGTATGGAGAAGTTGCACTGTGCTAAGGCTTACAAAAAACATGCGTCTCCACGGACTTTCAGATTCCAAAGAACGTGATGAGCTCGCTCGATTTGCGGATTGGATAGCCAGGATTGGAGATGGAACTATAGGGGGGGCGAATGATGGTTGTGCAATGATTGACATACCGGATGACATTTTGCTACAACCATCTTATGACCCTGTTGCTAAAATTGTTGAAAGCACATATCCAATGTTTAAGGAGGCAACCGACAATCCAAGTTATTTGAAGGCTATATTAGCGCCGACTTTGGATATTGTCAATTCTATCAATGACTACATGACATCGTTGAATTTGTCGGATGGTCGTACTTACTTGAGCTCTGACAGTACATGCTAATCAGATTCTAATAATGGCTTTTTGTCTGATCTCCATACGCCTGAGTTTTTGAATAGTATAAAGTATTCTGGAATACCGAATCACGAGTTGTACTTGAAGAATCGAACTCCGGTCATGTTGTTGCGGAATATGGACCATTCTATGGGTTTGTGTAATGGGACAAGATTGGTAGTGACAAAGCTCTCCACTCATGTTCTCGAGTGTAAGATCCTCACTGGCGATCACACAGATGATAAAGTGTTGATTCCAAGAATGGCTATAACTCCTTCTGATGTTAGAATTCCTTTCAAGTTCCCACGTCGTCAGTTTCCCATTATGGTCTCTTACGCCATGACTATAAATAAGAGTCGGTGCAATCGTTGTCTCATGTGGGCTTATTTCTTAAGAAACCAGTGTTTAGTCATGGGCAGTTGTATGTAGTTGTCTCCCGTGTCACAAACAGAAATAGTTTGAAAATCCGAATTTGTGGCGATGATGACGTGCCAACGAATCAAACCATGAACGTTGTATATAAGGAAGTGTTCAATAATATATAGAATATTTTTCATTGTATTTATTAATTTATTATTTATTAATGACATGATGTTTTGTTTAGTAAGTACTTTGGATTTTAACTGAAATATGCTTTTTAAAAGGGACGGAGATAATACACCCCCGTGCATCGCACGGGTACTATACTAGTATAGATTAATTACTTCCTTAAATAATGAGCCGCAATTTCCATAAGTGATCATTTGAAATATACCATAAATTGTTAAATTAATTTCTCGAAAAAGTAAATAATTTTTTTTGGAGGAAAATAGTTATTATTTTAAAAATAATCAAACCTTTTTGTATAGATATAGATATAGATAATTGGGTTGCTGCCTGCAGGCCCAATACAAACAAACTTTGCAGCCTAATGCAAACGTAATAAAAAAAAATAATAAGAAACTGACATAGGCGGGGTTGGCCCGCCAAACCCGCAGCCCGTAGCAGGAGTGGGTTGGGCCAGCTTTTCACAGATGGCGGGCCAGTCTGCCCCGCCAAAAGATGGGCTTTGGCGGGCTACGGGCCAGCCCATTTTGACAGCTCTACCTATAGTCAACAGGCCCAGAACTAAGCCCATAATTTGACCGGGCCAGTTCTTTGCCTCATGTATAAATTTTTTGACCCAGGCTAGCCCTCGAGACGGCATACCATATTTTTCTTTTTATTTTAATCTTTTTAATCTGTGGACCGTGTCGGGCCGGTTCGTGGACCGATATTGGACCGTTGGCATCCCGCTAATCGGGCCATTGAATGTTTTGATCGGTGGAGATCCAACTGTCAATTTTTTTTTATTTTTATTTTTTCAAATTTGGTTCCATGGTCCAGGTCCGGTTTCGACCCAGCCTNCTTTCGCAATATCTTCCTCTATTCTCTACTATTTTCTAAACTCTTGAAGTGCTAAATTTTAGGTTTTGTGCTCGGTTTTTAATAATTAATATCTTAAGACAAAGGGGCAACACATTATTAGATGTGTGTTATTAATATATTTTATGTAACCTTAGATCCTATATAATTTGATAATTTTTAAATGCAAATAAAATTTAGTAAGAACAATTAAGCTTAACTTAAATTTCATGCTTAGTAATACTTGATCTCCAATTGATTTTTTCGTGTTTAAAAAAATATTTAACCTAGGAGTTTAAGGTTTAGTCTGATGTGACAGTTGTCCTTCGGAAATAATTGTTGAACGGCCAACAATATGTTTTGCGGCTTTGTTTGAGAAAGAACCATCGACCGAATAAGTTTTTTTGCTCCAACATCAAGACTGCTCATTTGTCGATGTCCTCTGCATATTCAGTGAGCTCATGATTGTGTCTACCCTCATCGCATTTCATAATCCAACTATGGAACTTCGAATTTAGAGTAAAGTTTTTCAATATTACCGTGAACTCACAACCACAAACAATGGTCTTTGTGTTCTTTCTTTGTCTTGGCTTTGGAGTCCATCCATCTTCCGATTTCTTTCTGTTGGCCCAATTACATTTGAGCCTCACACTGGTGGGTAAATGCTTTGAAGTTATTTTCAGCTGATACCCTCAGTATGTGGCAAAAAAGTACCAACAACGCAGAGCTTCACTATAACTCGCATGTATTTGTCCCTCTTCAAAATAATCCGTAAAATCTTCAAATTCATCCTGTAAATAGTTAAATTACACAATTTTATTATCACATTTCATAAAAAGTAATTATTAATTAAGATGTAAATAGTTAATTTTAATGAAGAGGAAGAAGGAAATTGATGAAGTTGTGGATTAAGGTAAAAGTGAAGAAGAAGGAGATTGGTGAAGGTAAAAATAGTAATTTGGGTAGAAGTAGGTAGAACATTTATATGAGGACAAAATTGTATGTTGATTATTTATGGTCATGTTACATGTATTAACTGTATTTTATTAACATTTCTTATTATAACCATTCAATTGTAAATGTATTTGAAAAGTTAATAACTTTTCTACTTTTTATCAGTTTTACATATAGAATATATCAAATTAATCATCTCTTGATGAGCTTCGATTTAACATCCATATTGTATGTATAAAACAAATAAATTATATTTATTTTTATAACAATAATAATTTTTTTAATATTAATTAGAAAAATAAAATTATTTATCAATTAATATATTTATATTTCAAGTAGTTATATGATATATAAGTTATAAAATTACTATAATAAAACACATGTAAGTCACACAAGTAACAAGTGTCATCCTAAAATATATAATGATATATATTTTTCATAAAAGTGTAAATAAAATTTAAAATAATTTCTCTCACTAATTTTAAAAATAATTTAAAATAATTTTTTAACAATTTTGCCACATAGGATCGAAGCATGCTTGCATGCCACTTAGGGTCAATATGTTTTGAATTACTATATAGGGGAGACAATACTTAACAATCATTCTCATGTCAATCTCTAATTTACTATTCAACTAGTCACATAACTTTAATTACTTATCATTTTCTCTTATCTCTCTTCTATTTTTATATCATATCAACTTTAATCATTACATTTTAAATATTATTTAATTTTAAATACAAAATTATTCAGTCAATCTATTCAAAACAACTCATTTAAACTCAGTTTAATCAAATTTATTCAAAATAACTCACTTAAATTCATTTTAATCAACCAAATTGAATTTAAATCGCCTTATTATTTACCTAATTTGATTGTCTGATTTATATAATTCGATTGATTTGGTAACTTTAAATTTATCATTGTTGAAATACATAGTTACCTAACTGATTATCTTATTCATATAATTCAAATGATTTGGTTACTTTAAACTAGTGAGTATCCCATGCGATGCACGACGGGATTGTTTCTTAAAACTTTTTTTTAAAACTTTATTTCAACAACGTATTAGCTTGCTAACCATTTATATTAATAATATTATAATACTTATAAGAGTAGTATTCTTTATATTTAATATATATATATAATGAAAATTATTTAATATACATTAATATTATTTAGTTATGTAATTAATTTAAAAATATTTAAACAAATTCAAAATAAATATTGTGTCATATATGCATTATATTCATTTTTAGAATTTGTCTCTCCTTCTCTCTCTCTCACACACGCACACACATACCACACACACACACATACCAGAACACACACAANTATCTCTCTCTCTCTCTCTCTCTCTCTCTCTCTCTCTCTCTCTCTCACACACACAGACACACACACACACACACACCTAAACACACGCACATAGGCCGAACACATACACACGCACAGCTCGTACGGACCCTTGCCCCCGACCACTGCTCATAACGTCGCCACATAACATAGTCGTGCTCCGCCGACGGCCAGAGCCCTTCCATGTTCGCCCCCGGCTAGAACATCGTCGCAACCCTGTTGTCGAGCCCGCCTCTAACGGAATGATCGATGCTTAATCGCGACACAACCGTCGTCATCAGCATCCCTCCAAACATATCACGGCCAGACAACCCCGATACCTCATCATCCATCACTCTGCCTTAACTGGCGTCGGCACAGTCCGCCGGGACATGAAATTGCGAAAATTGACTCCAAATTTCAGAAATTGTGGATCAGGATTTTGTAAATTTGATAGATTTATAGATTTAGATTGACTTCAATACCAGCCTGGTTGAATTCATAGATTTATATTTTGTGGATCAAGATTTATAGGTTTAGAGATTTTATAAATCGACTCCGGTTGAATTCATAGATTTAGGGCTAGGGGAAAGATGTTATAAATTTGATAACTACGAAGGACTTATGCACAAATTCAGGCATATTAATTATTTTCAATTTAGTCCAAATGGCAGATCTATAATTTATCAAAAATTTAATAAATCAATAATTATTATAAAATAAATTCACATCATTAGTATGAAAATAAAAATTAAAATATACAATAATGTGGAATGCACATTACAGTTAGATGTGCATATTATTGCATGTGCGATAGTACATTAGTGTATAATTCATGCACAAAACTATATAAAAATATTTTTTTATATGTTGTAGATTACATATTATTTATTTCACCAAATAATAATATAAATTATTAAATAAAAAAATGTAAATACTAAATATAGTCTTATTGTATACATAATTTGATGCATGTAAAATAACGTTAATTGGGGGATGGATCCAATGAGACCACTCCTTAAAATGAGTACGTGAGACTCAATCTTAGCCACTCATTTTGTCTAGATCAAAATCAATTAAAATATACATTAATTAAATAATAAAATAGTTGACCGTTGACTACGGCGTTGACCGTTGACTTCCGGCGAGAATCGTTGACTTCCGGCGTTGACTGTTGACTTCCGGCGTTGACCCGTTGTATTGAAATAAATAACCTAGCAACAAAAGACACTCAACCTTGAGTGGTGTAGTGGTTGCATTGCTTGTCACCAGGTTCAAATCCTATGGGTTACAATTTTTTTATAAAAAAAAAATACAACTAACTTAGCAACATCAGACAAATAACCTAGCAACAAAACACAACTAACTTAGCAGCATCTGACAACTAACCTAGCAACAAAACACAACTAACCTAGCACCAAGAAAGAACAACAACTAAACTAGCAACAAAGACAACTAACCTAGCAACAAAACACAACTAAGAAATAACCTAGCAACAAAAGACAACTAACCTAGCAGCAAAAAGAACTAACATAACCTAACAATAAAAGACAACTAACCTAGCAGCAAGAAAGAACTAACCTAGCAGCAAGAAAGAAATAACCTAGCAACAAAAGACAACTAACCTAGCAGCGAAAAGAACTAACATAACCTAACAATAAAAGACAACTAACCTAGCAGCAAGAAAGAACTAACCTAGCGTGGCAGATTGGCCTTCAGATAGCTACCCACATCTCTAGTCATATATGGATCGAGCTGGATGCTGCGGCTGTCGCCACCCTCCTGACTTCGGGCCATCAGGGCTCGTGGCAGATTCAGCACCCGCTTCTGCGCATTAAAGATCTACTTCAGTCAGTCCATCACAGGATCACGCACATCTTCCGTGAGGGGAACAGACCGGCTGATTACCTGGCCAGCCTTGGCGCCACCATACCAGGCACACATACATTCCAGACAGACACTGCTCCACTCCGCCTTCGCACTCTTGTACGGATGGACCAGCTTGGATACCCAGCGTTCCGCTTTCACTAGTATAGGATTTCTTTTTTCATTAGTATAGATTTTTATCTCGGGCATCTGTTAGCCCGAAGATCGACTTTATATTGTAGTTTTTTGTTTCTTTTTCGGTTTTCGGTTTTTTCTTTCTTGTTTTTCTTTTGGTTTTGGTTTTGATTCTCAGACTATGTAGACCTTTGTATCTGGTTCGTTGACATTATTGGGCTCCCGTTTTTGGGGCCCTGATCTATGCACAGGTTGGGGATCCAGCCCAATCCCCCGCCCTTCCGGGGCGTTGTTTGTTTAAAAAAAAAAAAAAAAAAAAAAAAACCTAGCAACAAAAGACAACTAACCTAGCAGCAAGAAAGAAATAACCTAGCAACAAAAGACAACTAACCTAGCAGCAAGAAAGAACTAACCTAGCAACAAAAGACAACTAACCTAGCAGCAAGAAAAAAATAACCTAGCAACAAAACTCAACTAACATAGCAGCTACAAATAACTAACCTAGTAACAACAAACAACTAACCTAGCAACAAGACACAACTAACCTAACAAGAAAGAAATAACATAACAAAAGACAAATGGTCAACGGTCAACGTCGGAAGTCAACGCCGGAGTCAACGGTCAACGCCGGAAGTCAACGGTCAACGCCGGAGTCAACGGTCTAACGCCGGAGTCAACGGTCAATGGTCATAATAATATTTAAATAATTAAAAATAAAGAATTAAATAATAAAAATAAAAAATTATTATTTAAATCAAGATCTAAATCTTGTGGCTAGGAATGAGTCTCACGTCCTCACTTTAAATAATGGGATGCATTGGAACCAATCCCACGTTAATTGTATACATATTATTAATGTTTTTAAAATTTGAATGCACATAAAAATAATCTCGATAAATAATTTGCACGATAACGGTAAACGAAAAACAAATTATGTCTAAGGGAATGCATATTATTGATTTCGATATTTATATATTTTGTCTTTTCAACAACAAATGATATAAAATTTAAATATTGATATAAAATACTATATATAATTTTATAACATAATCAATAAATAAATTCAATTATTTAGGATAATCCGGTTATCCGATCGAATAAATCGAGTATTCCAGTTCGATTTTAGGTTGGTTTGGATCAGATCATTAAAAAATGTATACGATATGTGTGCACAATAATTTTAGATGAATTGCACATTAATATATATATATATATATACATAATGTATTTTGTACAAAAAAATTATAAATTATTAAATAAAGATATTAAAATACTAAAAATATTTTTATAATATAATTAAAGATTAGTTCGACTATTTAGGTTAATTCGATTAACTGATCAAATAACCAGTTATTTTGTCTTAGTTTGGGTTTAGACAAATCAATAAAAAAAATAATTGAAATTCGAGTGCACATTAATGTCAGGCGGATTGCACATTAGTGAATATTAGGTTGCACTATAGTGACCGAAACCGACCGAATAAGTATTTTGGGTCTATTATGGTTCGCTTATTTGTTTATACTTTTAAATTATTTGGTTAGTTCAGTTTTTGGTCTTACAACAAAAAAATATAAAAATATAAATAAAATATTAAAATACTTAATATATTTTTATAATATAAATTATAATTTGTTTAGATTAATTATGTTATTTCGATTAACCATTCAAATAAACCAAATAGTCATCCGATTTTAGTTTAGTTTGGGTAAAACATAAAAAGTTCATGTATGCACAATAATGTTAAATGGATAGCATATTAGTTACTATTAGATTACACATTATTGACTATCGGATTGCACAATAATAATTGAAATTGATGGAACTAAAATTTTTGGTTCAAAAATTATATTTCGGTTTGAGTATATGTTTCTTTTTACTTTAAAAGCGCATATTTACACGCAATATTGTGAAATTTATTTATAAAAAAAATTGAAGTTTATTATTTTTTTAATAAGTTCGTATATATATGTCATAAGTTTTTATGTGTGTATACACAAAATATTGTACAATTTATTTGTTAATGTTGTTAATTTTAAAATTTTAATAAATTAAAAATTTGACCCATGAACTTAACTGTAACATAGTTAAATTTTTTTAATTTGTGGATAAGTCCCTAACAATCATCTAATTCACAAAATCTAGCCCCAAAATTTTAGAACTCCCAAGTTGCAAAATGGAGACCTGCGAGAATTTCAACCGAACCCCACAGATTTCATAAAGCCACGACACGACAACATATTGATGGGAAGAAGATGTACGACGAAATTTCGAATTCGGAGCGATCTTCGAAAATGGGCGTGCGAGAATTCGACGGTATTTCGAATCCGGTTTAGCCTGTCGACGAGGCTCATGATCAAGAAGCAGGTGAGGTGAATGGATGCGCGTCTCGATCTTGACGTTTTTCGTGGAATCGTTGCAGCTAGCTAGCGGGAGGAGGACGCTGCCGAAACCGAGAGAAAAGGCAGAGAGGACGCCGGATTCGGTGGCAGAGATGGCATCGGTGCGAGAGTAACAACGAGATGGTGCTAGAGAGAGGCAGAGGGCGGCGGCAGCGGACGGATAGGTGGCTATGGTCGGAGGCAAGCGACACTCGGTGGTGGATGCCGGTACTGATGTGTGTTGTATGTGTGTGAGAGAAAATGAGGTGGTGGTCGTAATAGTGGTGGAACCCACGTGTAGTATGTGTATGGGTGTGTGATATGTTAATTACCAATCTGCCCTTATTTATTGGTCAAAGGTATACATCTGACCACGATTATACACCTATTTACAAAAATGCCACAACATGTTTGACTGTTATATTTAATATTGACTTGATCATGACCATGTATATGTTGAATCCAATGGTATAGGTTCATTCTTTTTTCATTCACTATCTACCATTCTCATATGATCATTTCTCTCTCTCTCTCTCTCTATATATATATATATATATAGAGAGAGAGAGAGAGAGAGAGATTGAAGGGATTATATGAGCAGGAGAGATAGTGAAAGAAATAAGTTATGGACCATTGGGTCCATCATATCAATGAACACGATGAAGTCGAAATTGATTAATAATGGTCAAACCTGCAATGGCAAATTGTAAATATGTGACTATACCATGGTCAAATAAATACATCAGAGGGCAGTGATGTAATTTCCTCCAACCCACAAACTAAGTGGGCCCCACTCATAAACAATCCCACCAGCCACGCCTCCTTCTCTCTCTCTCTCTCTCACACACACACATACACACACACACACACACACAACAAAATNAAAAGGCCAACCTCCGACCTTGCCATATCTCCTCAAATCAGTCCATCATTGATGCCGTCGAACAAAACATCCGCGCACCTAGCGGTCGTCAGCTACGTCCAAAAATATATCGACTTGAACGCCGCTGGCAGCGGTGGTGGCCAATACATTGCCGGGATTTGCAGATGTGTGTTTCTATGGGTATCGATGTCTGTGACGGCGGTGGAGCGGGGACTTCGACGACGGCTGTGTGGCAGAGAGGCTCCGGTGGCAGTGGCATACCATGGGCGGCGGAGTCGGGGCGATAATTGGTCGCCCGAAAAGTGCCATATCTGTTTGAGGTGTTGAGGGCCTGCATTTTAAAAATTTGATAAAGCTTAAGGACTTGTATGGAAATTAAAGAAGTTACCTACATTTTCAATTTAGTACATGTGTTAAATTTGTAATTTACCAAAATTTAATAAATGCATCATATTATCTTGCTACTTGTTGTGCTCTAGCCGCAGCCTGAGGAACTTGCGCATTATAAATTGTATATATTAACATTAAAATACTATTATTATTTTTTTTTGAAAATATTAAAGTTGTAATAATTGTGCAATACTGATAAGTAAATTGCACATAAGTATGTGTACATATACACTTTAAGAATTCATGTGAAGATTTTAAACATATATTTTATGATATAAATGCACATTAATGATATAAATCGAAATAACTAAAATTTTAGAGGTAAAAACATATAATCTAACCGGCATGTAAATATTTTGAACAAAATATTTTAAGGTCGGTCGATTCGGTCGATATTGTGCAGTCTGTCAGATATTGATGTGCAACTCATATAACAATATGGTGCACTATTTTGGTCGCTATTATGCAATATGAGTTGACCGAACTGTTGCCCCAGTCCAAATTAATATTGAACATAATTACTTGGTTTATTTTTTTGCTAGAAAATAACTATTTTTTTATATAAAAAAAGAATGCAAAGGCGTAATATTTTTGTACATAGTTTGTTGGGTTTGTTACCGAACCGAAATAACCAATTTTTTAAAAGTAAATACATATAATCAAACTGAAATATAAAATTTGAACTGGATGTTTAGTTTGGTCGGTTTCTGTCGATATTGTGCAATATAACAATCATTTTAGTGCAAACCATCTAACAATAAAGTGCACTCACATTGCAATTATTGTTCAATGTTTTATCCAAAAATAACCTAAAAGAAAAATACGGTTTATTTTTATATGTTAGCTAAATTAACCTACATAGTCAAAATAAATTATTATTTATGTTATAAAAAATATATTTAGTATTTTTATATTTATATTCTATATTTTATATATTTTTTTGTTGAAAAGACGTAATATATTAAATACCAAATTCGATAATGTGCGATCTGTTGATCACTAATGTGCAATCTGTCCAACATTAATGTGCACTCAAATTGCATCAATTTTTTACAAAAATATATTCTGTGTTTTAATAATTTTTATTTAATATTTACATTATTTTATTAAGAATATAATATAGATATTTATATATGCTATAATGTGTAATTTAAATATTTAGTATATAAAATTATTTAATATTATAATGTATATATAGTTTTATGTGTAATTTAAATATTTAGTATATAAAAATATTATTATTTTTTATTTAGTATTTAGTATATTAATATTTTTATTTAAAATTTTTATATTATTTTTGGTATAAAATACATAATATATGTGTATAAAAAAATATATAAAATAATATTATTACATATTTTTTATAAATTACAAATTTAGCCCGATGTACTAAATTGAAATATACTTAGAATAACTGAAATTGTGGTCAAGTCCTTGAATTTTATCCAATTTTCAACACCAAGCCCGCCATTAATGACTGAGCCCTGTTGCACTTTGGTCGTCGAAGTGAAGTACGGACGACGGGGCTGATGGCGGCCGGTGTGCGACGGAGCTTCGCGGTTGAGAAGGATGTCGAAGGCGGCGAAGCCGAGCTTTACCTCTTCCAGCAGCGAGACGAAACCCATCAGTCGTACGGCTGCGCCTAAGCATTTGTTCAGGCATGTGGTTGTAGTCGGCTGGAGTTGGGCTGTCGTATTGTTGGGAGTTAGATGGAGGCGAACGACGGTATATGGAGGACTACGGCAACGTGAGGACGACGACAGCGTATGGCGTGACGGACAACGTGAAGACGTCGGTGGCGTGTCGGATGGCGGCGGCGTGTCTGGAACAGGTACGTACGTGTGTGTGCAGATTTGTGTGTCGGGGGAGTGTGTGCGTGTGTTATGTGTGGGTGGGAGTGTGTGTGCGTGTGTTGTGTGTGTGGGTAAGTGTGTTGTGTGCGTGTATATTGATGACATGGCGTGTGTGTGTCTAGAGAGAGAGAAGAGAGGAGAATGAGAAAGGTGTGTCAGGTAGGTCCTACTATTTGTGTGTAGAAATTACCACATTACCCTTAAGGGTATAATTTTTTTTTCAGCCATCAGATCATCCGATCTAATAGCTATAATTTATTCTCATTTTTTTCATTAAGCACCATTCTATATATATGTATATTTATATGTGTGGGGTGTTAAAAAGAATTATCATTTTGACAAATCGAATATAACAATGGCCATTATTTTAAATAATTAACTTTATTATTATTTTTATTTATTGTGTAGTTCACGGGCGTTGTACTGCTGTAAGATTATATGCACGATTATGAATCCAACTAGTTTTGATTGGTTTGGTGAAAGTGAATTAAAATGAGTTACTAGTACAATACCCGTGTAATACACGTGTGTTAAATTAGAAAGCTTTTGTAAAAAATATTAAATTTTTTATTTTTTTTAAGAACTAAAATAATTTACTTTTATATAAAACATTTTGGGTTTTAATTAAATTTTCAAGTTATATTTTTTTAATCATAATACTTAAACACCCGTACATTAAATGAAAATGTCAACCCGTGTTGAATTTTTTCCTTATATCATATAAAAATATCGATATTATTGACTATTACATAAGTACTACAAAAATATATAGCTTAAATAAATAGAAATAATATGGTGATATGTATATGCATAAGTGTAGAATATGTTTATTTAATATTAAGGAAAATAGATTAATTTTTTTTACTTAATTAAATGCCTAATACATCAAGTGTCGTGCTTCACAGTTTTTTAACTTTATATGTAATTTTAGAATTTAGATAAATAATTATTTATTTTTATTAGATTGACAACATACCAATTAGATTTGAAATAAATATCATTTTTAAAAGAATACATACCAATTTCTATTACATTATAATATAATTTATAGTTTTATTCGATATAATTTAATTTAGTTTGATAAATAAATTTAAATTTTATTTATAAGGATATATATTACTGTTTTGTATTTTATATATATAATATGGATGTCAAATCGAAAATCATTAAAAGATAGTTAATTTGATATATCATATATAAAAAATAAAATACAAACTAAAATGTTATAAGATCCTAAAATAAGAAGATGAAACATTTATAAGAAAAATGAATGAATTATAACATAAAAGAGTTTATGGTTACTAATTGTAGAAGTAAATGAGGAAAAAATCAATCATGGATTTAGTGTGATAAAAAATATTAATTTATATCTAAGCCTAACTCCAAAGCATGGTTTTTTGCCAAATGTAATTCCGAAGAATGAGAGTTTGCCACATAGGCTCAGGGCATTATGAAATTAAATAATATAAGGATATATATTACTGTTTTGTATTATATATATAATATGGATGTCAAATCAAAAATCGTTAAAAGATAGTTAATTTGATAATCATATATGAAAAATAAAAAACAAACAAAAAAGTTATAAGATCTTAAAATAAGAAGAAGAAACATTTATAAAAACTAATGAATGGATTATATAAGAAAATGAAGTGTGATGTATGGTAATGTAGGAAAATGAAACATAAAAGAGTTTATGGTAACTAATTGTAGCCAAATAGGATTTTGAAGTATGAGAGTTTGCCACGTAGGCTCGGCGTATTATGAAATCTATATATATATATATATATAAAGGTTTGATTATTTTTTAAATAGTAACTATTTCCTTCCAAAAAAAAATCTATTTACTATTTCGGTAAATTAATTTAACAATTTATAGTATATATCAAATAGTCACTTATGGAAATTGCGGCTCATTATTTAAGGAAGTAATTAAGTCATATTTTAAGATACCTTAATTACTCAAATCATGTGAATTAATTAATATATGGTATAAAGTGGACGAATTTATTTTTTGTATTGATTATTGTTTCTCTAGGAAATAAATTAGGATAGTTTATTAATTTAAAAAAAAAAATAAGTGGAGAAAAATAAAAAAAATGAGTGGAAAAAAATAAAAAGGACGTATTTGCCGAATCCGTTTTTGTAATTACATTTTATTAGAAAAATGGATTTTCATTATACGTTTTATATTTAATTTTGAATAATTTAAAAAATATTTATTTCCTTTTAAAAAGAGAGGAATGAAATAAAAATTAATAATTATAAAACGGATTTAACAAATCCATTTTTCAAAACCCCAAAAATCAATCAATTTAAGGTTTTGAAAAACGTATTTATTAAATCCGTTTATAAAACCCTAAATTGATTGATTTTGGGGTTCTGAAACGAATTTAATAAATCCGTTGTATAAAATCCTAAATTGATTGATTTTTGGAGTTTTGCAAAAACGGATTTATTAAATACGTTTTTAATTCATACAATTTAAATTTTAAAAAAATATTTTAAATCTTATAATATAATTACATTTTTAATTAACTAAAAAAAAATTGAAAAACGTATAATTATTATACATTTTTAAATGAAATTTCTAAAAAAAAAACGTATTTTATAAATACGTTTTATAATTAAATAGCTATAAAACGTATTCTATGAATACGTTTAACAATTGAAATAAAATCACAAATATTCTTCTTCTTCCCCATTTCATTTGCGCGACTGAAACCATTTTCTCCCCAAAAATTGCGAGAGCTTATCGGAAAAAAAAAATAAAAAAAAAATAACTTGATCCAATCGCCACTCCGACGTGAATCGACAACAACAACACGAACCTCATTTCCGGTTAAGTCATCCGCACGAGGTATATTGGCTTATCTCAACTTTTGACATTGTTTGGAGTTGTTTGAAAATTAGTAATTGTTATAGTATATTTGAATGTGGTGGTGTTTGAAGATTGTGGATTGTTAATTGTTTATCGATTATGTGTGTATGTTGAATTGGAGATTAGAATTTTGTTCTAATTTGTCAATTGTGTATCGGTTGGTTGTTGTTGGGCTTAGGGTTTTTTGAAATTAGGGTTAGAATTAGAATGAGGGCTTCCAATTTATTCGAAATATAGGTAAATTGTATGTTATTGTTGGATTATGGGTATTAGGGTTTTGGAGGATTAATCGATTAGGATTATTTTTTTTTCGTTAGAGTAAAAAGATGGGTTTAAAGAATAATTTAATTTTTTGGGTGTTGGATTACACATTATGTGTTGTTGTAATTGGGAAGAATTGAAAGCTTTTGTTTGCAACAGGTATAAATGGCGTATTGTGGTCCGTATTTTGTTAATTTGTACTGACGATTTGCGAGGGAACAGTTAAGAGATTTTGTTTCATTTATGGATAGTCCGGATGGTTCATTTGTTATTACGAGGAGGATATCATATGAACAATTGGTACAGATGATTAATGAAAATTGTCGGTTTGGAGAAGGTTGGACAATTCAAGCGATTACTTTAATGTTTCGTCAACGCGATGGTTCGTGGACTGCCGAAAGACTCGATAACGATAGTGCTCTTGAGTGGATTTATTTATCTCCTCCTATGCCCGTTGTGTATTTGCATTTATCGTTGGAGGCAATTACACCTGTCACACAATTTGAGGATTTTACTCCTTATTACGGGGGAATGGATGAGGGCACGTCGACTTCTCATCTACGTAATTTTGGAGAAGGGACAAGCTCACCAATTAGAGAAAGGGCAAATGAGGACGGGGAAGAAAGTGACGAAGAGTTCGCACTCGGTGAAGATGATTTCATAGACGAGACCTCAGAAACCGAATCAGATAGATCGGTGAATGAGGAGAGTGAAGCTGAGTTCATTGAAGAAGAATTCCCCTTTCCTAGTGGTGGTCGGCACGTATACCGCGAGATGGGTGAATGGGACTTGTCCAGGATAGAAGAGGACGAGTATGCTATTCCACGTTGGAATGGCGACATTGAGACCATATGTTTGGGTATAGTTTTTTGGAGAAAGCAAGAAGCCCAAATGGCTTTAATGGGTTGGAACGTCGATAGATTGCGGGAGATTCGGGTAAATGATTCAAATCAAAAGTCATTCAAAGTGGTCTGCAGATCTAGTGAAGATCCGCCTTGTGTGTGGAAGGCTCGAGTGACTAAGTCCAGGCGGGTTCGTGAAATGTGGGAACTAACTGAATGGACTGATAGACACACTTGATGCAACCGGTCGAGATAAATGACCATAGAAATGTAACCGCCCAAATGATTTCAAATCTCATTCGTAATAAGATTCAAAAGAAAGTGGAGTACGGCATCGACATGATCCAAGCTTATGTGAAACAGTGTTGGAAAGTGGATGCCAGCTACAAGAAGGCATGGCACGGAAGGAGAAAAGCCATCGAGAGTGTATATGGCACTTGGGAATCGAACTTTGCAGAACTCCCTCAGTAAGCAAAAATTAATTACAAATATATGTGTTGTTTGTCTGTCGCTATTTTTATCTATTTATCATGAAACTGTTTTGTAATGTGTAGGTATTTTGCCGCGCTTCAAAGAACGAATCCCTCCACAGTTGTAGAGTGAGAATGGCAGGGTGGGGAAATGGCGCGACAACTTCGAGACAGACAATTCAAATTCGTATTCTGGGCGTTTGGTCCCGCCATTCAAACTTTTCAAATGTGCCCGCCAGTTATTAGCGTCGATGGCACACATTTGCATGGATCCTACAAGGGAAAATTGCTAGTGGCCACGTCACAGACTGCGAATAAGCGTCTATTGCCAGTCGCGTATGCGCTTGTCGATGAAGAAAGCACGGACAGTTGGTCATTTCTCCTTAGGAATCTGCAGCAATATTTAGTCTTCCAGAGACCGATCTGCATTCTTTCCGACAGGGATGCGGGCCTACTCAGTGCCATTGAATCATTAGCAGATTGGCAAGAACCCGCTGCGTATCACCGTATTTGCCTTCGACACCTTCGAAGCAACTTGGTGACTAAGTTCAGGAGTAAGAAATTTCGGACTTGGTGTTGGGAATTGGGTTCGCAGTTTTCGGAGCAAAAGTTTCGAGGGACAGAACAGCAACTGTTGGCATTGAGTTCCGAAGCACACAATTACCTTTTTTGAATTCCTTTGAACAAGTGGACCCTATTGAAAGATCAAGGACGCAGATGGGGCACATTGACAACGAATATGTCGGAGAGTTACAACAACGTCCTGAAAGGGGTTAGGTTCCTGCCGTGCAGAGCTTTGGTAGACGCCACATTTCATAAACTCGGAATTTGTTTCAACAGGAACAAAACAAGTCCACGAGATGCGGGAGTCCCATTCTAGGGAGCACTTTAACGCATATTTGCAATTGGAGAAGACAACCGCCACTCATAATGTGAGAGTTATGAATGCCGACAGCTCCATATACGAAGTGGAAACCGGTTTACGGGCTAGTGGAAGAGGGCAAAACAAGTAAGTATATGTTTTTTTTTTCTTTGTCCATTCAATTTTTTCATATTGTATATATATAAATCACTGAGGAATTATTACAAGTATAAGGTAGATTACAACCAAAAACGTTGTAGTTGTCGAAAGTGGCAAACGCATAGAAAACCATGCTCTCTACGATAACAGTATGTCGTTCAGTTGGGACTGACCCAAAACTGTTGTACAGTGAGTATTTTTTGACGGAGAACTGGGTAGCTCAATTTAGCAATTGGAGTTTTTCTCCTATTGGTAATCCGGATACATGGGCGCCGGTCGAGTGGAAATTGATACCACACTGGGAGAGGATGATCTTGAAGCCAGGACCCGATCGCGTGCAAACGAGACGATATCGCATGCAAATGGATCGTCGGGCACGCCGCAGGAGGGATAGGGGACAGTGCACTAGATGCGGTGATCCAAATCATGTTGTGGATGAGTGTCCGTCTTCATATCCTCGCACCGACAGGTCTAGAATTCGTGATGAGTGGGGAAATTAGATTTGTTAGTATTTATTCGGATTTGTTTGGAGAGTTCATTTGGATTTGGTTGGATTATTTGAATTTGTTTGGATGATTTGTTTGGAATTATTTGGATGGTATTTACTGTAATTTTGGTTTGGATGGTATTTTGGTTTAGATTGTTTATTTCGATTTGTTTTGTTATTTTGGATTGTTAGAACAAGTTTTTTTTGGGTGTTACAATAGAAAAAACTTGTATTTTTTTTTTCATCCCCAGTAGAAAACGTATTTGGTTAATACGTTTTTAAAAAAATTTTATTTAAAAAACGGATTCCAGGAATCCGTTTTACAAATTTAATTATATGAAAAACGGATTTCTGAAATCCGTTTTATAAATGTCAAAAAATGGTAAGAGGATCCCAGATTCGGGATCCGAACCCGGGTTCGAGTGAGTTCGTTATCTCTGGGGACGCCTCGTTACCATTGGGCCGCGTTAGGCTATCGCTGAATGTTTTGCGCAACATTTATTCTTATCCTTTAACATCAAGATTTTTTTATAGTATATAGTATTTTTAATATATTGTATATACATATATGTTATGTACTATATTCTATATATACTATATTCAATATACTATATTCTATATTCTATATATTATATACGATATTCTATATACTATATACTATATACTGTATACTATATTCTATATACTATATACTATATTCTATGTTATATGTTATATACTACACATATAGTATATAGTATATAGTATATAACATATAGTTTATAGTATATAGTATATAGTATATAACATATAACATATAGTATATAGTATATAGTATATAGTATATAACATATAACATATAGTATATAGTATATAATATATAGTATATAACATATAACATATTGTACTAATTCGAGTTCAATTGTACTAATTCGAGTTCAATTGTACTAATTTGATTTCGATTTCACTATAATTGAATTCAATCGTACTAATTCGAGTTCAATTGTACTAATTTGAGTTAAATTGTACTAATTTGATTTCGATTTCACTATAATTGACTTCAATTGTACTAATTCGAGTTCAATTATACTAATTCGAGTTCAATTGTACTAATTTGATTTCGATTTCACTATAATTGACTTCAATTGTACTAATTCGAGTTCAATTGTACTAATTGAATTTCGATTTCACTATAATTGAGTTCAATTGTACTAATTCGAGTTCAATTGTACTAATTTGATTTCAATTTCACTATAATTGACTTCAATTGTACTAATTCGAGTTAAATTGTACTAATTTGATTTCGATTTCACTATAATTGACTTCAATTGTACTAATTCGAGTTAAATTGTACTAATTCGAGTTCAATTGTACTAATTTGATTTCGATTTCACTATAATTGACTTCAATTGTACTAATTCGAGTTCAATTGTACTAATTCGAGTTCAATTGTACTAATTTGATTTCGATTTCACTATAATTGAGTTCAATTGTACTAATTCGAGTTCAATTGTACAAATTTGATTTCGATTTCACTATAATTGACTTCAATTGTACTAATTCGAGTTCAATTGTACTAATTTGATTTCGATTGCACTATAATTGACTTCAATTGTACTAATTCGAGTTCATTTGTACTAATTTGATTTCGATTTCACTATAATTGACTTCAATTGTACTAATTCGAGTTCATTTGTACTAATTTGATTTCGATTTCACTATAATTGACTTCGATTGTACTAATTCGACTTCAATTGTACTAATTCGAGTTCAATTGTACTAATTCGAGTTCAATTGTACTAATATATACTATATAATATATAATGTATACTATATAATATAATATATACTATATACTATATACTATAAAATATATACTATATAATATATACTATATAGTATAATATATATATATATACACTATATAATATATACTATATGTCAAATTATAATATATATGTATATACAATATATTAACAATACTATAGTATATAAAAAATCTTGATGTTGAAGGATAAGAACAAAAGTTGTGCAATAATATCAGCGATAGCCTAGCGCGGCCTAATGGTAACGAGGTGCGCCCAGAGATAATGAACTCACTCGAACCCGGGTTCGAGTCTCGAATCTGGGATCCTCGCTACATTTTTTTGTATTTATAAAACGGATTCGTAGAATCCGTTTTTTGAATAATTATTTATAAAACGGATTTGTCTAATCTGTTTTTCAAATAAATATTTTTTATATGTTTATATGTTATAGTTTATAAGTTATATAGTTTATATGTTTATGTGTTATATGTTATACTTTATACTTTATATGTTTATATGTTATAGTTTATAATTATATAGTTTATATGTTTATGTGTTATATGTTATACTTTATAGTTTATATGTTATACTTTATACTTTATATGTTTATATGTTATAGTTTATAATTTATATAGTTTATATGTTTATGTGTTATATGTTATACTTTATAGTTTATATGTTATACTTTATACTTTATATGTTTATATGTTTATATGTTTATATGTAATGATATATAATATAATATATACTATATACTATATACTATAAAATATATACTATATAATATATACTATATAGTATAATATATATATATATACACTATATAATATATACTATATGTCAAATTATAATATATATGTATATACAATATATTAACAATACTATAGTATATAAAAAATCTTGATGTTGAAGGATAAGAACAAAAGTTGTGCAATAATATCAGCGATAGCCTAGCGCGGCCTAATGGTAACGAGGTGCGCCCAGAGATAATGAACTCACTCGAACCCGGGTTCGAGTCTCGAATCTGGGATCCTCGCTACATTTTTTTGTATTTATAAAACGGATTCGTAGAATCCGTTTTTTGAATAATTATTTATAAAACGGATTTGTCTAATCTGTTTTTCAAATAAATATTTTTTATATGTTTATATGTTATAGTTTATAAGTTATATAGTTTATATGTTTATGTGTTATATGTTATACTTTATACTTTATATGTTTATATGTTATAGTTTATAATTATATAGTTTATATGTTTATGTGTTATATGTTATACTTTATAGTTTATATGTTATACTTTATACTTTATATGTTTATATGTTATAGTTTATAATTTATATAGTTTATATGTTTATGTGTTATATGTTATACTTTATAGTTTATATGTTATACTTTATACTTTATATGTTTATATGTTTATATGTTTATATGTAATGATATATAATATAATATATACTATATACTATATACTATAAAATATATACTATATAATATATACTATATAGTATAATATATATATATATACACTATATAATATATACTATATGTCAAATTATAATATATATGTATATACAATATATTAACAATACTATAGTATATAAAAAATCTTGATGTTGAAGGATAAGAACAAAAGTTGTGCAATAATATCAGCGATAGCCTAGCGCGGCCTAATGGTAACGAGGTGCGCCCAGAGATAATGAACTCACTCGAACCCGGGTTCGAGTCTCGAATCTGGGATCCTCGCTACATTTTTTTGTATTTATAAAACGGATTCGTAGAATCCGTTTTTTGAATAATTATTTATAAAACGGATTTGTCTAATCTGTTTTTCAAATAAATATTTTTTATATGTTTATATGTTATAGTTTATAAGTTATATAGTTTATATGTTTATGTGTTATATGTTATACTTTATACTTTATATGTTTATATGTTATAGTTTATAATTATATAGTTTATATGTTTATGTGTTATATGTTATACTTTATAGTTTATATGTTATACTTTATACTTTATATGTTTATATGTTATAGTTTATAATTTATATAGTTTATATGTTTATGTGTTATATGTTATACTTTATAGTTTATATGTTATACTTTATACTTTATATGTTTATATGTTTATATGTTTATATGTAATGATATATAATATAATATATACTATATACTATATACTATAAAATATATACTATATAATATATACTATATAGTATAATATATATATATATACACTATATAATATATACTATATGTCAAATTATAATATATATGTATATACAATATATTAACAATACTATAGTATATAAAAAATCTTGATGTTGAAGGATAAGAACAAAAGTTGTGCAATAATATCAGCGATAGCCTAGCGCGGCCTAATGGTAACGAGGTGCGCCCAGAGATAATGAACTCACTCGAACCCGGGTTCGAGTCTCGAATCTGGGATCCTCGCTACATTTTTTTGTATTTATAAAACGGATTCGTAGAATCCGTTTTTTGAATAATTATTTATAAAACGGATTTGTCTAATCTGTTTTTCAAATAAATATTTTTTATATGTTTATATGTTATAGTTTATAAGTTATATAGTTTATATGTTTATGTGTTATATGTTATACTTTATACTTTATATGTTTATATGTTATAGTTTATAATTATATAGTTTATATGTTTATGTGTTATATGTTATACTTTATAGTTTATATGTTATACTTTATACTTTATATGTTTATATGTTATAGTTTATAATTTATATAGTTTATATGTTTATGTGTTATATGTTATACTTTATAGTTTATATGTTATACTTTATACTTTATATGTTTATATGTTTATATGTTTATATGTAATGATATATAATATAATATATACTATATACTATATACTATAAAATATATACTATATAATATATACTATATAGTATAATATATATATATATACACTATATAATATATACTATATGTCAAATTATAATATATATGTATATACAATATATTAACAATACTATAGTATATAAAAAATCTTGATGTTGAAGGATAAGAACAAAAGTTGTGCAATAATATCAGCGATAGCCTAGCGCGGCCTAATGGTAACGAGGTGCGCCCAGAGATAATGAACTCACTCGAACCCGGGTTCGAGTCTCGAATCTGGGATCCTCGCTACATTTTTTTGTATTTATAAAACGGATTCGTAGAATCCGTTTTTTGAATAATTATTTATAAAACGGATTTGTCTAATCTGTTTTTCAAATAAATATTTTTTATATGTTTATATGTTATAGTTTATAAGTTATATAGTTTATATGTTTATGTGTTATATGTTATACTTTATACTTTATATGTTTATATGTTATAGTTTATAATTATATAGTTTATATGTTTATGTGTTATATGTTATACTTTATAGTTTATATGTTATACTTTATACTTTATATGTTTATATGTTATAGTTTATAATTTATATAGTTTATATGTTTATGTGTTATATGTTATACTTTATAGTTTATATGTTATACTTTATACTTTATATGTTTATATGTTTATATGTTTATATGTAATGATATATAATATAATATATACTATATACTATATACTATAAAATATATACTATATAATATATACTATATAGTATAATATATATATATATACACTATATAATATATACTATATGTCAAATTATAATATATATGTATATACAATATATTAACAATACTATAGTATATAAAAAATCTTGATGTTGAAGGATAAGAACAAAAGTTGTGCAATAATATCAGCGATAGCCTAGCGCGGCCTAATGGTAACGAGGTGCGCCCAGAGATAATGAACTCACTCGAACCCGGGTTCGAGTCTCGAATCTGGGATCCTCGCTACATTTTTTTGTATTTATAAAACGGATTCGTAGAATCCGTTTTTTGAATAATTATTTATAAAACGGATTTGTCTAATCTGTTTTTCAAATAAATATTTTTTATATGTTTATATGTTATAGTTTATAAGTTATATAGTTTATATGTTTATGTGTTATATGTTATACTTTATACTTTATATGTTTATATGTTATAGTTTATAATTATATAGTTTATATGTTTATGTGTTATATGTTATACTTTATAGTTTATATGTTATACTTTATACTTTATATGTTTATATGTTATAGTTTATAATTTATATAGTTTATATGTTTATGTGTTATATGTTATACTTTATAGTTTATATGTTATACTTTATACTTTATATGTTTATATGTTTATATGTTTATATGTAATGATATATAATATAATATATACTATATACTATATACTATAAAATATATACTATATAATATATACTATATAGTATAATATATATATATATACACTATATAATATATACTATATGTCAAATTATAATATATATGTATATACAATATATTAACAATACTATAGTATATAAAAAATCTTGATGTTGAAGGATAAGAACAAAAGTTGTGCAATAATATCAGCGATAGCCTAGCGCGGCCTAATGGTAACGAGGTGCGCCCAGAGATAATGAACTCACTCGAACCCGGGTTCGAGTCTCGAATCTGGGATCCTCGCTACATTTTTTTGTATTTATAAAACGGATTCGTAGAATCCGTTTTTTGAATAATTATTTATAAAACGGATTTGTCTAATCTGTTTTTCAAATAAATATTTTTTATATGTTTATATGTTATAGTTTATAAGTTATATAGTTTATATGTTTATGTGTTATATGTTATACTTTATACTTTATATGTTTATATGTTATAGTTTATAATTATATAGTTTATATGTTTATGTGTTATATGTTATACTTTATAGTTTATATGTTATACTTTATACTTTATATGTTTATATGTTATAGTTTATAATTTATATNTCGAAGATATAGGCGGATGTCGTGACGGCGTCATTAAACCCCGCCGTTTCGACACTCAGTTCTGGAAGGCGTTGGATCACCAGCATCCCAGAGTTTGGGATGCCATCGAGAGGACGGGGTTTGGCCCGCTATTTTGAATGGGCAGAGTCATGACCGACAACAGCCTCGTCACGTGTCTAGTGGAAATGTGGCGACCGGAGACGCATACCTTCCACTTTGATTTCGGAGAGGCCACCATCACGCTGCAGGACGTACAAGTCCTTTTTGGTCTCCCGATCGATGGAGAGCCTTGTTGGGGAGAGACTCAAGATAACACGCCCCTTAAATGGCAAGAAATTTGTAATGATGAGCTAAGGTTCGAGCCCTATGTTCAGGTAAATTTTTTCTTACATTTTTTTTTAATTTATTTATTTTTACTCCATTCACTAATTTAATATATATAAACCACTCTCAGAATGTCGAGGAACCGGTTCAAGACCCCAGCACTTGGGCCATTACAGGCCAGTATTTGAAGGCCTATGCGTTAGAAGAGGAGTGCAACCGACAACTAGCCGATGGAGAGAATTGCTTCACCTACGAGTTGAGGGTGAAGGCCCTTATACTCTGGTGCATCGGTTGCTTCTTCTTCCCAGACCAGAGGGGCAATGGAGTGAACCTCTACTGGTTGCAGCTTTTGCACGACATCGATACGATCAAGACGTACAGCTGGGGTTCGGCGGTCCTGGCCGGAGTGTATAGAGCGCTCTGCACGAGCGCCAAGTCCGGGGAAAAGTGGATCAAGAATTGTGTCCAACTGATTCAGGTAAATTTATTTGCTTGTTATTTCAAAATTCATTTTTTTTTTCTAATTTAGACTAATATCTAATAACAAATGAATATGTCGATATGTGTAGGTTTGGGCATATGAACGTATCCCTCGTACTCGCCTAAGAATGAGGGATACAAACTTTGAGAGAGTCCCTGGTTGTCCCCTAGGTGGAAGGTAATAAAATTTATTTATATTTAATATTTACTTTATTTCCACTATTAAATTTTGTGATTACAAATTTTTTTTTACTGTGATTTTTAAGGTGGGTGGGAACGAGGAGCACAACACACCTGGGCAAGGGAACAGCCACCACCCGAGATCAACTGACAGGCTCACAGAGACGGATGTAAGATTATTATTATTATTTTTATTTGCTGTTTGTTTTAATTTTTTTATAACTTAATTCCTAATTAATTTTTTTATTATTTTTTATTTTTCAGTTTGAATGGCTACCCTATCAGTGGCACCTGCAAGGGAATGCTCTCCCGGCCCAGTGTACAGAAGGTTCACACCTCTGGATGTATAGGGGGTGGATCTTCAACTGGAACGTCTGTGAAGTCCACATGCCTGATAGGGTCCTCCGTCAGTTCGGGTGTCGGCAGTCTACCCTTGAACCTCCTATCATTCCAACTGAGACCGAATATCAGAGACACCATCGAGGCCAGGGAATGACTGGGAGGGCAGTTTTTGACTGGGTGACCTTTCACGAAGAGCTTGAGAATGCTTGGGTCGAACATAGAGACGAAAATGTCATCCCAACATTCCCTGTGGAGTCATTCATTAACCCTGAGGCGGTTACCTTGATTGGTTTCACAGTATCACTGTGAGACTACTCGGTGACCCTGCCAATACGCGGTGGCCCAACCGGACAGAAGCTTTCGCCAACTTGCCGAGCAGGGGAAGTGCGACGTAAGTAATATATATTTATGTTTTTTATTCTATTATTATTATTATTATTATTATTATTATTATTATTATTATTATTATTATTATTATTGTTTGTGTTTCATGCTAATTGACTTTGAATTTAATTTTCAGACTACCGCCATGGAGGGAGCTTATCACACGTTAACGAATGTTGACCACCTCTTTCATACACTCCCTCCAGAGGTGCAGGCTGCAATCTTACAGGCCAAGAGCCTTCTCTACAGTTCTATGACTGTCGGAGGCGGAGATGTCGCACAAGGGCCGTCGTCGAGCCAAGTTCTAACGGAGGAGAGCTACGTCCGATCCCAGAGGATGCAGTCAAATCGGGCGAGGCATCAACCTGCTGCCAACATTGGTGGAGGTAGAAGACGACGCGACCGCCAACCCGCTGCCGATACCGGGCCTCAGGAAGAGGAAGAAGGTGAAAATTTTTAACTTAACAAAAAAAAATAATTTTATTTATTCTATTTATTTAGTTATTGTGATTTTTAAAAAAATTATTTATTCAGGTGAAGAAGAACAAGAAGAAGAAGAACCAGTCACACCCACAGCATCGTCTTCTTCACGACGACCACAACGTCGGATCAGCCAACGACAACGCAATCCTACGAATCGATACACTCCGAATTAGTTTGTATTGTATTCAGGAAATTTTGTGAACATATGTGTTAATTTTCTTTTCATTTTGTATACTCATATTTGTGTTTTGAATAAATTATTGTCGTTAAGTTTTTGTATATACTGTATGTTGGATTATTTTGGGCGAATTGATTCATATTAGTTGCTTGAACAGGTTGTGAAATGGATCCAAAAAAATATTTTGCATTTTTCTGCAGAGAAAAACGGATTCATAGAATCCGTTTTATGAAGAATTAGGGCAAAATTAGGTCAAAATTATGGCAAAATCGATTTTTGGGGGAAAAATTACGCAGAAAACGTATTTGTCAAATACGTTTTATATTTCCAAAATTATTTTCCGCAGAAAATTTATTTTTAATAATTTTAAAATTAATTTTTTTAAAAAAACGTATAAAAATAATCTGTTTTATAATTAATAAAATAATTTTAATTATAAAACGTATTAAAATAATATATTTTTAATTTAATGTAATTAACTTAATTGTATTAATTATGTTAATTAATTATTTTTTAGTAAAACGGATAAATTTAATACGTTTTACTTAAAAAAACGTATTCAAGAAATCCGTTTTTTAAGAAAAAACGGATTTTATACAATACGATCTTTTTATTTTTTTCCACTCCTTTTTATTTTTATTTTTGTCCAGTTATTTTTTTTAAATAAATAAATAATTCAAATAAATTAATCAATATATGGTATAAAGTGAACAAATTTATTTAGGTTATTTGATGACTGCTTTTTGTAAGGAAATTCATTGAAACATTAATCAATACACGGTGTACTTTTTTCTGTAGAGCGCAGACCAATATATTGGTTTTTAGGCGTGTGTTTCAATTTTTATTTCAATTTTTGGTATGAAATTATCATAATAAAATTACTGTAACTCCAACAAAATAATATGAACAGATATTTTGATATAATATGCGTGTATCGATTTTTTTTATTTTTTTTTATAGAAAAAGCTCTGGTCAATTTTTTTATATAATTAGTGGATCTCGATTTAATTTATTTTTGTTACGACATTTCAAATAATATTTGTGTGAAATGCATTGTTCATTTTTTAGCATGATAAAGAGTGTTGATTTATTGGGCATACAAAAATTTATGACTGATTGTTTTTACTCTACTTAAATTTTTTGATTTGAACATTTTATACAAAAATAAATTCATTTTAATTAATGAAACAATATAAGTTTTATATTTTTACTTATTATCTACATAGGTTTTTAAATATATAATAAAATTTTACCAAAATAATTATTTTATGGAATCACGTTATGTCAAATCAAATTTCTGAATAAAATTTTTGAAATGACACATGATTTGAAAAGAATATAATGTAAGTTATTATCAGTTATGTGCAACACACGAGTTGTGTACTAATTTTAAATATACATTTTTATGTAATTTTGCAAATTTAAATTTTATATAATATTTTTAATAAATTAATATAGGTAAATTGTATGACATATAAATTTTATGTTTTTAATTTATTAATATTATTTAATAAAAATTTTTAATTTATAAATATTAATGAATAGCTCTTAGCCGTGCATCGCACGAGATTCGTACTAGTAGTTATACATAGAGGGGATTTTAGATAAATTAGATTGAGTGCGGCTAAAACAGGTTATATAACTTCTAACTCATGGTCTTCCCCTTCTCTAAATATAAATAGTAATCGCCCACGCGTGCTAACAAGTACCAGAAAAAATGATTAGTGCAAAATTTTAATTAAATCATCGGCTGAAAAAATGTTCTTGTGCCCTTTGAATGGAGTGGATCAGTAGAACAATGTATAACTCTCTCAATGCTCATACAAATTCTCCAATCTTTCGTCCCAAAACACACACACACACACACACACACTAAANAAATCCTTTTTTATCATATATATGTCCAATCAACATAAATTCACTCTGTAATTTGTTCAATTGTTGATGTACCTTAGATCCCATGATTATAAACACGTGCAGTGATCATATAAACGGACGTACGCATTCAAACACACAGATCCTGCTTCGATTGGTTCAAATTTGATCTGTTTTTCCATCTCTTTATTGATCAATCAATCAGGTACATGTTCCAATGTGCATTCATTTGGCCTCGGGTGTCGTGTGGGTCCAGAAGAGTGGTTTGTGTCTAATGTTGTCAATGGGGATGGCACGTTTTGTGTGCGCGAGCGTTTATTTGTGTAGTTTGATTTTATTTGAGCGATTGACAAGTATGATGCTGGATATGTTTCTATGAGTTTGTGCCTGTATTTTGAGCTGTGATTTGGTATGGGAAACAACGGTTGTGATTTGGGCGTACACGGTTCGGTTTGTAATTTTCGTTGCAACTATTGGTTTGTCTGTATTCGTTTGACTTATTCTAGGCAATGAATGTTTTGGGTTGTGGTTTGTTGGTGAGATTGTTNTGGGTAAAGTATCAATCAGTGCTACTGGTTAAATGTGGTTAATTGTTGTTTTGCATGATGAACATTGTTTTGCAAAATAGCTTTTCTTATTTCTGATATCATCTTCCTTGATTAGAACTTATTCCAAATGTGACTCTCACTCTATATTGATATCATCTTCGAACTGTGTTAATGTATCAGGCTATTGGTCTTCATGCCAGCTGGACGTATGCATATCATATATCTCTTCTCAACGATCAAAATTTTGTATGAAAGGCAAACTTTGGAACTAGATCAAATATTTTTCGGAATTGACTTGTGATACATTTTCTTTAGACGAAATTAGTTTAGGTTAGGCGTGTAGGCATGAAGGACGTACAAACGTTGATCTCACGCAAGCGTAGCCATATAAAGAAGCCTTCATGGATCATTGTATTGGTTTCATTAGTTTGCTTGTTTTTAGTTTGTGTGTATGTTTACCCGCCTCCAAGTTCTGCGGCATGCTATGTATTCTCATCTAATGGCTGCAAGGCGATACAAAACTGGCTTCCTCCTCCGCCTGCCAGAGAACTAACGGATGATGAAATCGCTTCTCGTGTTGTAATTAGAGATATACTCATAACGCCGTATGTTGTATCATCGAACCCCAAAATTGCATTCTTGTTTTTGACACCTGGTGCTTTACCATTTGAGAAACTGTGGGATAAATTTTTTCAGGTACTCTCTCTCTCTATACACACACACACACATACACACACCTTCATGCTGATGCAGGAACATAAATTGATTTTTTTTTTTTTGCTCTTTTTTGAAAATAATATTACGCAATTTTGTCAAGAGTATTCCTGGTCGAAGCAGTTCCAAACTCGTTGATATTATATGCAGCCTTACTTTTAGTTATCTAGAGGCTAACATGTCCAATTGTTGTAACAACTGACCACACATGTTCCCAATGGATATAGTTTGGAATTAAATTATCTCTGCAGCATGTAATAGTCCAATATATCAGAAGTAGGATTCAAACTTCATCATAACATAATTTCCATGTGTTCTACTTCTTTAAAATCTTTTATGTCTATGTTTTGCTTTAGTCTGAGTTCTAGCAGTCATGTGCAAGTCACTAAAGGTAAATGACGAGATGAAAAGAATTGTGATATATCATACACAAGGCAGAAGTATTAAAGTTTTAAAATACTAAACCAAGTAGCTTTTCAACACATACAAATTGAGAAAAAAATTTCTGACCAACAGAGAATGATGGCAAGAATAGTTTGTGAATGGTATGAAGGAACACTCTTCTGCTTAATTTGTTTATTAACAAACATGCTTACACATTCTAATTTTGATGGTATTGGAATTGCTTGAAGCAAATATATTATCTCAAGTTTTACCTTTGCATGGCAGGGTCATGAAGGTAAATTTTCTGTGTATGTGCATGCCTCCAAGGATAAACCTGTGCATTTTAGCCGTTACTTTTTTGATCGGGAAATTCGCAGTGATGAGGTTTTCCCTAATTCCTCGGTCATTATTATTGTGACTCGGAAAATAATAAATGATAAATCTAGTCCGTGTTGTAATGCCAATGCACATTTATTGTGATTAACCTTTCACATCCAGGTGACGGGGTTTATGTATATTATTTTGGTGTGTTCTATTTTATGTGAGTATATATGTCCTGTTACAACCTACTAAAGACAATTTGATGCGCATTGATAGTTTACAAATAAAATACACTCTCGGTCTGTATTTGTGGGTGGATGAAAAATGAGAAGCTTTTGTTGGTTGTTGGGCATTATAGGCTGCTAGACTACATATGGGGATCCTTAAAATGCTTCATTTTGCAAATCTTACTAGAAAAATAATTATGCATATTGTACCACAAATATCTATATGATATCCACATTATCATCCTGAAGAGACATCTCAGTTTCAAAATAAACATATAATCCTTGGGATATTCATTTCGGTTTGCATTGAAGAGTGCTTTTGTATGCGGATCAAATGATTTGCATACCCTAGTTGGTGCAGCTCCATTTTCTTTGTATACTATCATTGGCCTTTTCTATTAAGTTAAATGTCTTCTCTTTCGTTTTGTCTTTTGTAATTTAATTTATTGGTATCATGTTTGTCCTGTTCAATATTTTCTCATTGGTTGTCAAATTGTTATGACTGTACTTCGTCCAGACAAAATGTAAAAAACCTTGCAACTAAGAGTAGACTCAATAATTTAATTTCCTATGACTGATTCACATTGCAGGTAACATGGGGGAAAATCTCAATGGTTGATGCAGAAAGACGGCTTTTAGGAAATGCACTCAAAGATCCAGACAACCAACATTTTGTACTACTTTCTGATAGGTCCTTATAGAATGATTTTTTGTCGAGTTT
>BKCP01005195.1:0-20801 GCA_008636005.1 Striga asiatica | reverse complement strand
TTCTTCGTGCCTCAATAGATGCAAACATTTTCAAAATACTAAATATGCATTTTGATTGCAGTTGCATTCCTGTTCGTGATTTTGATTATGTGTACAACTATCTACTGTACACGAATGTTAGCTTTGTAGATTGGTAAGTATGCCCTTGTTTTCTCGCTCTCTTCCTTTCGGTGGCTAATATTTTTGTAGCCACAATCTTCATCATCAAATGTGTAATAATCAACTGAAGCTTGTGAATGGATAGTTTGAAAAAACTCAGCTTAAACTTAAGAGGATCTGACTACTGATTTTTTATTTCTCATCATATACAATAATTTTCTAATAGTATTGTAGCGTTTCGGTTGTACAACATAATGACATGCACAAAAGAACAGGAAACACACTATTTATAACATAGATCAATAAAAAACTATTATAAATAAATGGTTGAGATCTATGCATTTGGACAACATCATATTTAACCTACCACTTATTTTACTAGCACTAGTATTTAATATGGCCTTTGATTATAATTAAATGTGACATATAAGAATTGTTGTTGTTTCTGCAGCTTTGAGGATCCTGGTCCACATGGAAGTGGAAGGTATATTGAATATATGTTACCTGAAGTCGAGAAGAACGATTTCCGAAAGGGTTCACAGGTGTGCTTTATATGTCAAAATCTGCAGCATTTTTGCGAATTTTAAATTATTCTCAAGTTTATATAGGATCAACAAAGAGGAAATAAGCCATCTTATTTATCACACGGTCTTTTATCTTTTTATATATTTTAAGGAGGAGAACATCTTTCAAACTTATCTTGTACTTATCATGCACTACTGTGATTGGATAAATATTTTGAAAATATCTTGTTTCTTTAGATAATAATAATAAAACTAGTACAGAGCATGTCCGATGCATGGATGTTAGGGGGAATAATAATAAATTATAAATTAAAGTAGTGAAGAAATATTGATTTGTATAAAAATACTTTTGAATATAATTATTAATTTGATCATTTTCGTCTATTTATTTTTATGATATGTAATAGTTTAATAAATAATTTATATGTATATTCTTACTCGTTATAAAATAGCTGTCATTTTATAGTAACATTATCAGTAGATAATACTCACACAAAGACTTCTGTTTCTTACCTTAGGGCGTGCTTAGATATAAATTTTTTCAATCCATACTCAAAATCTAATTCAACTTTAACCCAACCCACTATCGTCAATAATATCTATATAATTAATTAATATCAATCAATCATTCTTACATATCACATCAACTTTAATTCACTTTTCATCCACTCACATAATTCTAACTAACTATTACTTTAAATCATCTCTCTCCTACTTTTACATCAAATCAACTTTAATTATTTTATTTTTATTTTTTTAATATAAACTCAAAATTCTACTTACAATTAACCATACCATATTTTTTTTTAAATTAACCATGGTTAACAAAAAAACTCGTTTTGAGCGGATATATTTCTATCCAAGCACGCCATTACTCATACATCATCACAATTTTTATTATATATTATAAATATTTTAATTTTCTTTCTAATCTTATAATTTACACGACAATTCAACAAATCACTCGTTTGCTTATCATAATTTTATAACAATACATATTATAATTATTTTGATTTTTATAATCTAATAATTTACATGGTAGCTCGACAAATGGACTGTTGGTTTATCATTTTAATATCTTATATACTAAAGTTTTGAAATAATTATTTACATGTATTTTTATTTTTTAGCATTAATTTTTTTAACCCATGAAGGATAAACACACCTGTTACTATTTTAACTTATGTTTTACAAAATATATACAGTTATATTTTATTGTATGAATGACTTGAGAGTACTTCCTCAATTGTAAATTAGAATTTTAAATAATAAATTTAAGTTTAGTTTGTATATGTAATTAGTTATATGCAATACTAATTAATAAACATACTAATACTTATAAATAGTTATTTTTTCTTTATGCATACAATATGATTGTCAAATCAAAAATAACAAAATGAAGGTTAATTTAATATTATATATAAAAATAGATAACAAATAAGAATGTTATTATTAAGTTTTAAAAAGAAAATGACACTAAAACGTAATAAGAAAAGTAGACAACGATATAGAAACTAATGAGGAAAAAAATCTTGGCGTTTGAAGAAATATTTTAAATGTCATATTTTTTAATATATAACTAATTATCCTTGAGTGATTAATTTATTACTATATCCGTTAGTTTATAATTTCAAATTAAATAAATTCAATTTTAGATAAAAATGAAATAATGGACTGTGGGTTTTTGGAAAGTTTATTAAGTTATTGATATCACATCATTTAAAATAAAATAACAATAGATTAAGTAGAAATAAAATAACTGATTTTAATCAATAGATTTAGATCAATTATTCATATCGCATTACCAAAAATAAAAGTAGAAGTCTCACCATGAATGATAAAGAAAAAATTGGCAAAAGGAAATAATAAATATAAAAAAAATATTAAAAATACTTTTGCCAAAAGGAAATAATAAAAATAAAAAATAAATTAAAAAAACTTTCCTTACTAAGCAGCTAATATTTTTTTGGTGGAAAAGTATTACTTTTTATAGTAAATACACACATTTATATATATACTAGCGCGTAGCCCATGCGATGTACGGGATAATATATTTTTCTGGAATGTTTAACATGTGAAATATTAAAATTATTATAATTTATATATATGTAACAAAAATAAATGGATCGAAAAGAAGGTAAACAAAATTATAAATTATTGAATACTTTCTTGTACACAACATTTTTAGTTTGGGATAATGATTGTCCATATTGTTTACAGTCATTGCATAAGAAACCATAACGTCATGGTTTCATAACTATCTTGTAAAACATTACATCTATATATCATGAAATAAATGTTGTATAATAAATATACACCAAATAAATATATATCGGTTGAATAAAATATTTACTAGAGAACCGGTCAACACCAGTAACTGTACGATTTTTTAAATAATTTTTGTTACATTTAAAACTATTTTTAATATAAGTAAAAATACATATTTAAATAAAGTGGACATTTATAAATTATTTATCATTTACTTAAACATTAGAAAATTTTAAATTGTTCATATATTTAATTAATATTTTTTAATAATTTTATTATAAAAAGTATTGATATATATATATATATATTAAAATATAAATAATTTTAATTTTGATGCAACTAATAGATCATTGAATAAATAACTTGATCGTTTTGAAAATGATTCTCTCTTGAGAACTTTGAATTTACCGTACATTAATAAAGTTGTAATGCAACATCATTTTGTTCACATAAATAATAAAATAAAATATAAACATTCTTAATATGATTATTTGGAGTATGAACTACATTACATTTATTTTAATAATGTATTATTAATATTAAAAATTATATTTAGTTCAATAATGGATTTGGTCTTGTCAAACTGACCCATAACTTGGTCACTTAGGATCAACCTCAATTGTGTCATTGACCCATAACTCAATCACCCGGGATCGATTTAGTGTATATCTGCTCAATTTTTTAGAACATTTGATATCAAATGAGTATAGCATTCATTTATATAAGTGAATATAAATTTCCTATACTATATAGATCATTTGCACGAATGATTTATATCCATTTCTAGATTAGTTAAAAAAGCATTTGATATTTATTTGTTTATCAAATAAAGTATATCAATGCTATAAGTACTTTAAGATTCGATATGCACATTGTTTATTAGTTAAGAATTTTTATGTATTGCTTGTAAATTTACATATTTAATTATACATATGCATATTTAGGACTCTACACGTTTAAAATCATATTTCAAAAGATTCAAAATTATTTAATTAAACCAGAAAGTCCAATTATATATTAATTACATAATTGAGAGCAATTATTAATTAGGACAATTTTTGTAAAGAATATTTCAATGCAATTTTCGATTAGCAAAATCGCACATAGCAAAATCTATATAGAAATTAAATAAATAATATTTCTATTAAAATCAGATTTTTAAATAATATCTTCTTAAAAAGTGAGATTTAAAAAAATTATATATATTTTTCTTAATCGAAAATGAATATTGATTTCGTAAAAAAGATTAAGAAAGACAATTGTGAACTCTCGATAAACATAAAATTAAATCTCTAAACAATATTATATGCCAGAATTTATTCCAAATAAAAATATCAGTCACAAATATATTTAAATTTTCAAAGTAGATTTACTTCCAAAGGGCATGCCAATAAAATAGGGAAATCTCGACTTATTTTCAAAACAGATTTATTTACATGCGTTAACTGTATAACAAATGTAAAGTTTGAATTTTGAACTGATTTTCTATAAGTGGTAAGTCAAAGGATTTGACTCAAGCTTTTTATCAACTTTCCACAGATGATTTATTTACCATCCTCTTTCAATATATATATATATATATATATATATATAGGAAAAAATGGTCCAAGATTGAAATTCTTTTAAAATAGTGAATTGATATAAGATAATTTTGTAATAATTATAGTCGATATATAAAAATACAAAAATGATTGGCAGTCAACAATATATGAGTGGATGAATAATGAATTTTGTTGGAAATTGTTTAGCGTGGGAATATATTTGTTTGACAAAATGCAACCGGTAATATCCAATTGTACCCTAGGCCCTAGTTATTTATTCGCTGGTTGTTTCCATTTGTTGCCTCTTCCCTTAGACCATTTGTATTTAAATTAGTCTAAGATTTTTGTCAATACAACTTTTTTATGTTCATGTTGTGAGAAAGCTCTTTATTATAATTATGCAGTGGTTTACAATGAAGCGGCAGCATGCTATTATAATCATGGCTGATGGTCTATACTACTCAAAATTCAGGGACTATTGCAAGGTTATCAGATTTTTATCTCGACCTACATTCTTAGAAATATTTGGCTTCATTCCATTTCATAGTTCTTATTTACCTTTATTACTACATATTTGTAGGCTTCATCAGTTGAGGTCCTAGCCACATTTGTGGTTTTATGTTCTCTACATTGAGAAAGTCTACGAACTTTATACTCCTTCGAATATGCACTTAATAACAAATCATATAGATATTGTGAATAACTCTGTATGTGCTTCTATTTTCCTTTTCCCATATTATTAGTATACCGTTATCTCAATCAATTTGACTAAGAACAAAGTATCATTTTTATTTCTTTATTTAATTATTTAGCAGTTATATAAAACTAGATTATGCATTGTTTGACTCTTGCAGTGTACAATATGTATGATCGATGAAAACTGAAATTCATGACTGAATGTTCCTATTTCCATTTGCAAACCAATTACTTTTACTGAGGCTCATTATGTGTATATCTAATTGAACAGCCAGGCATGGAAGGACGCAACTGCTACTCTGATGAGCACTATCTGCCCACCTTTTTTTATGTAAGATTTTTTTTTTTTTTTTTTTTTTTTTTTTTTTTTTAACCTTATCTATCTGGATTACTAGGAAGCCTTTCCTTTTCTCCTGTCTGTATGATGTTGTAATATTTGTTATATATAATTGAGCCTCACCTTTTTCAGATGCTTGATCCAGCTGGAATAGCTAATTGGTCTGTAACACATGTTGACTGGTCTGAAATGAAGTGGCATCCAAAGTCATACCAAGCGCAGGTTGTAACTTTAGAGCTGATTAAAAATATTACAGTATGTCAATTAGATTTTACACCAACTCAATATTTATGTTGTCCTCTGAAATGCAAATTCGCCTTTCTAGTTTGTGTACGAGCATGAAATATATGGAAAATTCATTTAAAAAATGTTACCTAACAGCCACTGGTGTAGATTTAAATTGCATGAATTATTGAATCAAATTTTTTTATGTGATGCTGCAATGTTTTGTGAATTAGTTTCCTAACAGCCATTAACTTCCAATGACTTTTGCAGTCTATTAGAGAGAGCATGCATGTTACCAGTGATGAAAGGGTTAGTATTGTTTTGTCTTACTCTGTTACAGTTCTAAAAATGTATTAGTATTCTTATGAAAATTACTTTTTCTTTTTCTTTCACTGTAGAGAGATATTCAGATTCGACGTTGCTTGTGGAATGGAAATGAAAGACCATGTTATTTGTTCGCCAGGAAATATTTGCCAGAAACTCTGGATACTTTGCTGCATCTTTTCCCGAATTACACATCTATTTGAGTGGTTTTGTTTAGGACAGTGTTTATTCTTTGGTCGATTCAGAAGTTGCAGTCGATCCCATTTAGTGTAGCTTCTAATTTTGCAAGCACATCCGGGTTCTCATAGGATCAGGGCAGCAGTTTTCTATGCTAGCCTTCTTTATATTCAGTTGTGATTATTAGGTCCAACAAATATGTATTTTCTTAGTCTTTTGAATTCATTTTTTTTTTTTTACCAACGAGTAAATGACTAATCGACTGCTTCTTTCGAGATGCTAAGAATACACGTGCATGCACGTGGTGGAATGTTAATCGGCCAATAATTTCTTCAATAAGTGGAGATAGATATTTAATTGTGTCTCTTATCTTTACACCATTGAGCATAGTATTTAAAATATGAAATATTTTCATTTTTTTTATAAATATTAATTACTATATAGATTTCAATTGTGTTAGGAACAATGCTGTTATGCTTGTTAGATACGAGATTGTTAAAGATCCAACACGTTCACTTTGCATGATGATACGTTTTTGCCATCCTCATCAATATAAATCCGCATCTTGCTCCATCATCATATGTCACAACCAACCACATACAAAAGTTGCACCGATGACCACGAATTCCATCAATTCACTCCAAACATTCTGTTGCATTCTAGCTTCCATGTTTCTTGCTCTCGAGGCCCGACGTTATTCTTTCCCAACAACAACGGCCGTGATTAACCCCTCAAACAATACGACTAAACTCATCCTTCCACTCATCCACCGTCATGCTATTTTACGCCCATTCCCAAACACCACCACCTCAAATTCTACAAATCACGCAAACTACAACAACTCATTGTCCCGCGACATCGACGTCAGGAGCCTTCTAATTCCAGACCAAGAAGCCATGGGTTTCCTTGTAAACATATCGATAGGCGAGCCCTCGGTTCCTCAGCTCCTGGCCTTGGACTCAGGAAGTTCCCTAACATGGGTGCAGCCCCTCATGTGCAGGGGTTGCACCCCAGCCCAAGGCCCCATCTACGACCCTGGGGCCTCCTCCACGTACAAACCCCTCTCGTGCGCCTCCTTATACCAATGCATACAACACTCCGAATTCTCCAACTGCCGCAAGGACTCCCGGTGCACCTACTCCGTGGATTACCTGGATACCTCCCACTCGACCGGCGTTCTCGCCCTCGAGAAGTTCACGTTCGTCACCTCCGAGGGGGGCACATCCGTAATTTCGGACCTCGCGTTCGGGTACGGGCATGAAAGCACCGGAAACCTGCAACGCGTGAGCGGGATCCTCGGCCTCCAAGTCCTGAACGAGCACTCGCTCGTGTCCCGACTGGGCAACAGGTTCTCGTACTGCCTCGGTAACATTAGCGACCCCAATTACCCATACAGCCGTCTGGCACTCGGCTCGGGTGCTGTAATCGAAGGTTTCTCGACCCCACTGAGATTTTTGCAGGATGGCTACGTGGTGAGCTTGAGGGGGATCAGCATGGGCGGGAAAAATCTAGATATATTTAAGGAGAATGGCTTTGAGTATCAGATGCTGGTTGACACCGGGTCTACATTGATTAGTCTGGAGAGGGGTGCGTATGAGGAGGTGAGTGGAGCGGTTGGGGAGTTGTTGGACGAGCGGTTGAGCCGTTTTGGCACAGACAGGTTGTGTTATTTGGGTGATTTGAGACGGGATCTCGAGGGTTTCCCGCTCGTGACTCTGCTGCTAGAGGAGGGGGCCGAGGTTTATCTTGGAGTGGAGAGTATTTTCCGGCGAGAGAATGATGAGGTGTTTTGCCTGGCCATGAAAGTTGCTATATCGGGGAATAATATAATTGGGGCGTATGCTCAGCAATATTATAATGTTGGGTTTGATTTGGATGCAAAGAGGGTTACCTTCATGAGCACCGAGTGTGAGCTGCTTGATGACTGAGTTGTATTGCTATCATCACTTGCACTTCCTCCTATTTGGCTTTATCAACCATTAACCAAATAAATGACGTTTTGAATCTTTTTCACGTATTTTTCTATTATTACCTTCGTTTTGTTAATAAATACACTACGTCTTTTCCTATCCACTCTTAATTTTCACGTTATTAATTTTCATTAGAGAGGTTATTATTAGAAAAAAAAAAAGATTCTTAATTATTGTGCAACTTCCAATTTAGTCTACGAATGTATGTTTTTGATACTTTGTAGCTTTGTGAGTGGCAATTGATTTTTGGGAGCTTTCTTTAAAAATCTCTAATCCTAATTGTAACTTTCAAGTCAGTCCATAGTGAAAATTCCTATCTATTTACTCCCTACTCTCATATTCATCTTCCATTTAAATCCCTTCTATTAAAATAAATGACAAAGAAATTGATTTGTGACAACATCCACACTTACACATTATTTTACTATTTTTCTTTATCTAAAAATCTGATTTTGAATGGCTTCTTCTTCACTTCTCCCCTAACTCGTTTCCCTCCTTTTTTTTCTTCATCTTCTTGCCGCCGGCCACTTTTTATTTTTTATTTTTTTGCAGCTTCATCTCGCCGGCGACACCAAATTCGGCAAGAAGAACACCGGAGGCAACAATTCCGGCGACATCGGGGCTTTTTCCGGCCAAAAGTTTTTGTTCTCTGTCCGAAAATTCTTTTATTTATTTATTTTTTTTTTTCCGGCAACATTGGCTTTTTCTGGCAAAAACTTGAAGTAATAAGTAATGTATGTATTATATGAGAAGTTTGGAGTCCAAAAATCATCTTTAATTCATATATTATTGTTTGATTTGTGAAGGATCGATTTTTGAATATTGTTGTTTATATTTACCCTAAAACAAAGAAAGTGATCATAATCGTTTTTTTTTTGTTCATGTATACTAAATTTATGCTATTGTTAGGTGTTATTGACCATAAAACAAAAATATAAGATGAGAATAATTATAGTACCACTATTCATGATTGTGTGTACCTCTGTTTGGATATATAATACCACTTTTCTCACTGTTGGTACCATCTGTGCTGGGAAATGTGAACATTTTTTTTTAATCCAATTATTGTTAGATACATGGAAGGGGCACAAAAATTCTTATCTCTCTGTCCGAAAATTCTTATTTTTCCGGCAAGATTGTGACTTTTTCCGGCGAAAACTTGAAGTAGTAAATAATGTATGTATTATATGAGAAGTTTGGAGTCTAAAAACCATCTTTAATTCATATATTTTTGTTTGATTTATGAAGGATTGAATTTTGAATTTTGTTAGTTATATTTACCCTAAAACAAATAAAGTGATCACAATCCTTTTTTTTTTGTTCATGTATAATAATTTATGCTATTGTTAGGTTATGTCAGGTGTTATTGACCATAAAACAAAAAAATAAGATGAGAATAATCATAGTACAACTATTCATGATTGTGTGTACCTTTGTTTGGATATATAATACCACTTTGCTCACTGTTGGTACCATATGTGCTGGGAATGTGAACTTTTTTTTTTTTTAATCCAATTATTGTTAGATACATGGAAGGGGCACAAAGTGATATATTAGGGAGTTGTACATACAAAGATGAAATGTATGTGTTCTCTCTGAACCTTGAATGAACTCTTGACGAAGTGTACACTCTCATTGGTAAGAGGTGGCCGGTTGTTAGTTTGGAAATCGTCACGTTAAACTATATTGCGCCAAAGGAAAAAAAGAGAATTAGTTTATCCGATGACGAGGATGTAAAAAACATGACTCGGTTACATCATTGTTGGAAAGTAAATATTGTGGTGATAGTTGCCATTGAAAGAAATGAAAGCCCGGGCATTGGAAGAAATGAAAGACGGGATAATGGAGTTCAATCTATGCCGATGAACATGAGCGGGTAATGTTGCTTTCATAATATTAATGAATTTATTATTGGTATATGGTGTATTTGTACCATCATATCCAAATTAATTCTTAACTAGTTTCATTATTTATAAAAATTTGTATTGTTTTATCATGGACGCAGGGAAATGTTACGGGAAGGAGAATTGGAGTTAATAGTGCAAGATAAATCGATCGATTCTTGGAGATTCTCCATCAAAGGAGAGGGGCAGATGTTCAGTGAGGCGCGAATGAATTTCGGAAGGTTGTTAAAAACTACAAATTGCGAATAGGCGTTCTTTCAAGTACCGAAAAAATGACCAACAGAAGATCATTGTTTGTTGTATTGATGAGGGTTGTCAATGGAGAATATATGCCTCAAAATACAAAGGTGATCAGGTCTTTGCCATCCGGAAGAGCAATTTAGTCCATACCTGTGGAGTGTCCAATCTTCGGACAAGGGGGCATCCGAAAGCAGACTCTCATTGGGTCTCGAATGCAATTAAAGAGAAATTGAGAATTGAACCGAGCTACAGGCCATGCACGATATTGAAAGATCTTCATAGGGATTATGGCTTGGAGTTGCCTTATAGAAAGGCATGGTTAGGGAAGGATATTGCCATGCAAGATATTCATGGAGCAGACAATGGCTCTTATGATAAATTGAGATGGTATTGTACTAAAGTGCGTGAGACAAACCCGGAAAGCATTGCCGATTGTGAGCTTGACCCTGTCCAGAATAAGTTCCGCCGATTGTTCATTTGCTTTCATGCTTGTCTTGTTGGTTTTATAACCGGTTGTTGACCGTTGATATTTTTGGGTGGCACTCACATAAAAAATAAATTCAAAGGCATTTTGCTTAGTGCTATGAGTAATGATGATTTGTTCACTTTAGCATATGCTGTGGTTGATGCTGAGACCGATGAAAATTGAGAGTGGTTTTGCGTGAAGCTGAATAATACTCTTCTTACCTCGGGCTTACCTTTTCCTAGAAGCTTCACGTTTTTTACGGACCGACACACCGAGCTTCTTATAGCCATCCCTATGGTCTTTCCTGGCAGCTATAATGTTTATTGTTTGCGAAACTTAGTCGACAACTTTATAAAAAACTTAATTAGTCTGTTTATATTTATATTTAATTTATCACTAATTATTCATAATAAAGCAGGTTTTGATATTCTTTTGATTTCTACCTTTTTTATTTTTAAATGTTGATTCTTGTGGTGTATTGTTGTTAATATTGATGTTTTGGTTGTTTGGTCTTTCAATGTATGAGTGTGGTTTATTGTTTGGTACCTTTTTTTTTTTGTTGACCATGAGTAAGTGTATAAACCATCATTCCTTTTCATTTTGTTTATTATTTTTTTTGTAGGTTTTGAAGAGCTACCCACTTAATAATAAGAAACATTGGTCCTCGATTTTTAGAAAAGCTGCGTATGCTCCTACGAGGCAAGAATTTGATATGCATATAAATAATATATTGACTCATATGCCTCTTGCTCTAAGTTCCTTCAGGATTCTATCCCAAGTTGTTGGGCGAATTCTTTTTTTATCGGAGACCGTTGGGGGATCATGAATAATAATCAAGTCGAATGTTGGAATAATTGGGTGAGGGCGGCACGATTTATGCCTATCGTAGCGATGGTCGATCACATATGGAAGCAAATATTACCATGATGCACGATCGACGTGAAGGAGGGTCACGATTTAATGGCCCGTTGTGTCCGAAGCTCGAAAAAATAATTTCATCTCGCTACAATGCCTCCCGGAGTCTCAAAATCATGCAATCAAGTGAATAGAGGTTTGAGGTTGTTGATGCGGACAAAAGTTGTGACGTGGATTTGCAAACTCGCACTTGTTCTTGTAGAGAATGACAACTATCTAAGATGCCATGTCACCATGCATGTGCTTGTGTTGAGAGTAAGTCAATATCCATCTATGATTTTTGTGATCCATATTATCGGGTTGGGATGTATAGACAAGCTTATCAAGGTACTATTAATCCTATACCCAACTACGATCATAATGTGGCCTCTTCCTCCATATATCATGATGATGTCATTCATGATCCGGATGTACGACCTAAGCCCGGACGCAGGAGGGAAAAAAGAATTCCTTCACAAGTTGATGTTGCGGTTAGGCAGTGCAAGCGTTGTGGTCGTCATGAACACAATCGACATACGTGCAAAGAACCTATCTAGATCACTCATGTATTTTTATTTTTGGGCATGTGTATTTTTTTTTGTTTTTTGGGCATGTGTAATTTTTTTTGTTGCCCAGGTGTATTTTGTATTTTGTCAGTTGTATTTGGTATTTTGTCGGAGAATGTCTTTTGATCAATTGGTACCAGTTATTAATGAATTAGTACCACTTATTCTTCTATTCAGCACCAGTTATTGATAAATTAGTATCTGTTTTGTAGAACGAACAAAAAAAGGGTTACTCCAAATTTGGTCAACATTTTCAAAATCAGTACCAGTCATAGAGTAAGAGAGTACATGTTTTATGTTATTATAGTACCAGATATCGGGTCACTAGTACCACTTATAATGAACACATAAAAACATCAAAATTCGATCGCAAATGATGTTTATACGATGAGATTTAAAATTCTATTAATTAAGTTTATTAAGTCAAGAAGTACAATGTAATTTTTTATAAGCCAAGGAGGTTAAGTAGGACATAATAAATTCGGTGTTTCTATGTGTTCACTACAAGTAGTACTAAAGACTCCATATGTGGTACTAAATACCCATAAACAGGTACTACCTTACAATATGACTGGTACTACTTTTTTTAAATGTTGACCAAAGTTGAAATATTCCATCTTGGTTGACCAAACGTAGATACTAATTTATCAGTATCAGGTATTGCGCAGAATAATAACAGGTACTAATTTAATGAAAATTGGTACCAGAAGTGTATTTAGTATTGTTTTTCCATTAGTGCATTGAGTTCGTGGCCAATTTCAGATTAAAGTTAATTAACCAAATTTTAAATCTCATATAAATTAGTGTAAGAGTGATTATGGGTCGTATAAACATCATTTTTGACCGATATTCGATGTTACGATGTGTTCACTACAAGTGGTACCGAAGACTCCATAAGTGGTACTAAACCCAAAAAACCAGGTACTACATTACACTATGACTGGTACTACTTTTTTAAAATGTTGACCACAGTTCAAAAAATCAATTATCCTTCACAAAAGTAGGTACTGATCGACTGAAAACAGGTACTAAGTATAAGACAATGTGGTACTATTATGCCTAAATCAGGTACTATTTTAAGAATCGTGATATTTCTAATCCTTCATGTCTACCATGTAACGTGGATCGTTAAAGCGTGATTTGGATGAAAAATAGTGAAGTTAAAACATATAGGTAGAAATTGGAGTAGTCATGTATGATGATTCTATGAGATGAAGTGTTTCATTCCATGAAGTGAAGTGTAGTAGTAGTGTTTTCTTATTAATGTGTAGAGTTCATGACCATTTTATGATTAAACTTAACGAAAAACATTTTAAATCTCATATAAACTAAAGTGAGAGTGATTATGTGTCATATAAACATCATTTGCGACCGATTTTTGGTATTTTTATGTGTTCATTACAAGTGGTACTAAAGACCTCAAAACGCGTACGAATATAAAGAAAAGGTGGTACTACCATACTCTAGGTTTGGTACTACTTATTGTAAATGTTAACCACAATTGAAATAATCTAATTTTTGTTGACAAAGGTAGGTACGAATTGACTAATAATTGGTACTGGACCGAAGAAGAAGTGGTATTATTCGATGTAAAACTAGTACTCCTTTAAAAAAATCGTTTTTTTTTTTCGTGGGAGTTGGTACTAAATACCCGATACCTTTTACTAGAACAACATAATATCGGCACTATCTTACTTTAGCTTTGGTATTAATTTTGAAAATGTTGACCAAAATTGAAGTAGTCCATTATTTTTTGTTCTTTCTACAATGCATGTACTAATTCATCAATAACTGGTACTGAGTAGAAGAAGAAGTGGTATTATTCGAGGTAAATAATCCATTATTTTTTCTTCTTTCTACAATGTAGGTACAAATTCATCAACAACTGGTACTACATAGAAGAAGTACTGGTATTATTTATAGTTAAATCGGTACTGTTTTATAGAAATGAGGTTCTGCCAAACATCAGACAAGCCAACCCAATATCCAAAGCCAAACATCAGACAACCTATTGTTCACAGCCAAACAACACACAAGCCAACCCAAAATTCACATTCAATTTCTTCACAGCCAACATACAAACATATTTGAAAGTATAATCCAAACATCATCCAAAAAACAGTCAACATGAAGGAGGATTTCTGAGGATGCGTGCTGCCATGCGTGCTCGATAGCCGTCAATCGAACAACTCTCTTGGGCCTTCAGAAATTCAGGAGAATCGACGCCGTAGCACTCCATCTCCAAGCATATGTGCACTCCACAGTCCTTGACACCGGACTGCTGCCTGTAGTATCCAAACCCAAAAACGTCTTGACGAATGCCGTAATTAATTAATTTCAAATTCATATAATTTCCCATGCACTTGGCCTACACATTGAAAAAAAAAAAAAGGAAAAAGCAACAAAATACGTTTACTCGAAAGAAAACAACCACTACAAAAATTTTTTTTGTATGTCATAATAACACTTACCAAGCTCTTCCCCATCCCTCGGTGCTGTGCAGTATCCATCGAATTATGATAGACAAACATCCTTTCTTTAACCTTAAGGACAAGTAAAAAGAAGTGGAATTTGTACACCACAGGAAGGAAAACATACTTCGCACCCTCCAAGGACCTCAACATATCATCAATCACGACAACAGTACTTTTACTAAAACTATAAGCACACTTCACATAATCCTCCTTCCGAAGAGGTCTTCTCGTAATTTTTTCAAGAGCATTCATCATATCAGTCTACAAATTCAATAGTTTTGTTAGCAAATTAACAGTCAAAGAAATTAATAGAGTATACTAAAATAAAATACCTGGACATATGTCGGCAGAAATCGGATATTAGGATGATAGCCATGTCGAATCGACATGTAGCAATCAACGAGTTGAGAATCCAACTCGCAGCCGAACAGAAGAGCACACATCGATTTCCCTCGGACCAAAACTTGGTCATTGCTCCACAAAATTATTTTGCTACCAAAATTTCTAATTTTAATTAGTATAATATAATAGAAATTAAAATAATTAACGTAATTTCGGTTACCTCAACCGATCGCTTGCCAAGAACGATCGAATGGCTGCAGCATCCTCTTCTGGGACATCCCCATGTCCACAGAAATTGTTTCTGCCCTGTATTGATCCACAAAAGAATCCTCATCGTTGTCACTCTTGTCACCCTCCTACATTACATTACAAAATAATTAGTTAGTTATATGAAAATAACACGAACAATCACATATATTACAAAATTAAAATTCCTAGTTTAATTACCTCATCATCAACCAACATCACCAACTGCGATTTTTTTTCTTTCTTCCGCCTCTTCGGACCGGATGACGGAGGGGTCATAAAATCAGCCGCCTTGCCCTTCTTCTTTCTGCCGACCCTCTCCCGGACCCTCTTCACCATTGAAGAGGATTTCTCCTCCACCCTCGAACAAGCCGATTCCTCCCCCAAACCAGCATCCTTCACCACAAGGTTTACCAGTCGATCCAAGTCTTCAAACTCATTCACAACAGCTTGAGGATCAACCACCATGAGAGCCCATTATTTTTCTTTCTCTTTTTCATCAACATATTCTTCCTCGACATGTTCTTCCTCCTCCTTTTTTTCCTTTTCCTCTTTTTGCTCCTCTTTTTCCTCCTCATCTTTTTTCTCCTCTTTTTCTTCCTCATCTTTTTTTTTTTCTCTTTTTCTTCCTCCTTCTCCTCTGTTTGCTCAGCAAAAAACCAACATCATCACCATCAGCCTCTTCTTCCTCACATTTTTCCCCTCTTTCTTCCCCTCTTTCTTTTTCTTCGGTATTTCTTTCTCTCCACTGAGACTCCAACACTTGAATTCTTTTTTTCAGTACATTGTTTTCATGACAAACGATGGCATACAGTTTGGTCTCAAACGTTCCCTGAAAGAAAATAAAATTAAAAGAAAGCATAAATTAAAATAATACTTGTACCTATGTGGTAACGCAAAACACTCCGACCGGCTTAAAATCGGTTCGCCTTCCTTTTCCTCGCTGGTAGAACGCTGCGCACCTGCACAGAACTCTCACACCAGAGGGGTTTTCCGGTGAAGAGCCTCCGATGCTTAAGTCAGTATACGTTTGTTCAATTTTCCAAAGTAAAGAATGATAAATCATAAGTCACAAGAAAAGACCCACTCCTATATATATAGGAGTGAGATACCTGCCCTAGGAGCTGCCCGGATCTGGTGAGCTGTCCTGCCCGTACTGCCCGTCCGTACACACACAGTCAGTGTGTGTCAGAAGCGTCAGAGGTGGTTATCACTACTGTTGCTCTGCACCAATGTACTCTAGCCACGTGTCCCTCTGAGCAGAGGGAGATTATTCTCTGTACATTCCGTTAGGATCTTCCAACGTCACCCACGCGCTTTCTCGCGTTCAAGCCACGCTCTCGACCGCTCTTCACCTGTTGAGTGCTCGATCCGATCGAGCCCCCCATAACTAGGTCGATCCTCGACCAGTTCTGTTATTCTGCTCTATCTCTTCCCTTTTGGTCGATTATCCTTCGACCAATGCGGTTTTCTTTACCTCGAGCTTGCCCGACCAATTTGGTAGACCGGTCTATTCTTTAGCTATATAGTATCCCATATCATCTAGTCCCCCCCACTCTGGTCGAGTCTAAATGACTCGATCTAAGAGTGAATTCGAGCTGTCTTCTCCACTCTGCCAACCTCTCGATCTCCTGCTTACATCTGACCTCCTCTTTCGATCGTTTCGGTTGATGCCACCACCATTCTTCGACCACGCGATCGATTTTTCGGTGCATTATAACTGACTTTTATTTCCTTTTATTATTAACGTAATTTTTGCCTGCCATATGTCCTTTCCACTCAGTACCTTTAATTATCGCACCTCCTCGCGATTTGTGCTGCTTCGCTATCTGTGCCTCTTTAATTTCCTCCCACTGTTGGATCTCTTTTTATCTAACGGCTATCTCCCTTAACTCTTCACCTTATTCATCTGCCCTCTTATAAATACGATACTTCGTAAATTTTCCGACTTTTCTCACCTTTTCAAATCTCGAACTCCCTTGTGCCCTGATTTGTTCCTCTGCAAATTGTTCTTTCCTGGTCTCGGCGTCTTTTCTTTAAGCAATTTCTGGTAACCGCTATGCTTTAATTTTGTGTTCGCGTGTGTTTATTTTGTCGATTTTTGGTTTTTTCCTTGTTGCTTCTTCCTTTCCCCGAAACCTTCTCGTTTCATCTGTGGAAAGACCCCATTTCTTCACCTTCAAAACCCTAACTTTTCTTCTTCCCTCTTAATTTTCCTTTCTACTTTTCAGATTCCGTCGATTCTAACGTGCAAAGCCATCACTCTGGTGAAGATAAGACCGCCGCATCATCATTCCCCACTCATCGGCCTATCCCTTACTCGCCTTTCCGCTCTGTCGAGGAAATCTACAATCCCACTCCTATCAGCGTTTTACGCCCTTCCGATTGTGCCGCATCTTCTCCTCCTCGCCAACCTACTTGTCTGATTGATGAATCAGACGAGGATGCGCTCGACCATATCCCCCTCAACCGCGGTCGGCCGGCGTTTGAGGCTTCTGATGCCGCTGAGGCAGCTCTCGACGCTGCTGAGGCAGCCATGGAGAGGGACGAAGATGATGTCCCCCTCTCTCAGCACTCCGTTTTTTCCAAAGTTGTCTCCTCGAGTAACCCGAAGCGAAATGTTCCTTCCCAATCTGCCTGGAACCCTTCAAGCACTCCTGCCATGAAAACCCGCTCCAGTCCTATTACTGCGCCTCCCAAGCCAGCCAACAAGAGAAGGCTAGTCAAAGCTTCCTCCTCTAATCAGACCCCCTCTTGTCCTCTCGTCGCCGGTTGGTTGGACACCAATGAGGTTGGTCACCCGGCTAAATGCGCTTTCGTGTCCCCTTGTCCTAAGGACACATATGACTGTCCCCCCAAGGGTTGCTATACTTTTTTCGAGATTCAGTTTAAAGTTGGTATCCGCTTTCCTCTATGCTAAGATTTGATCGATATCTGCCAATGGTTCGAACTACCTTTGCACCAGATTCCTCCTAATGCTATCCGGTTCATTACCATCTTCATCATCCTTTGTCATGTCCGCCTGGGTCGGCTCGACCTTGACTTCTTTCACTATTGCTATGCTCCTTCGAAACACACTCAAGGGCTTTACCTCAAAAGCCGTGCCGATGTCCACTTCATCTCAGACACCCCTTCAAATGTCCCTAGGTGGAAAGATAAGTTCGCCTTTGTTGAACCTTACCATGCCTTCCCTTGGGAGCCAACTCAGTGGCTCAAGGAGCTCAAACGCGATTATGTGGCACCTTCTCAGAACGCCCTCTTCGACCAACGGATTGCTGTGTGGAATACTAAGCCCGTTGCGTCGAAAATTCTGCTCGAGGATGATAACCTCCTACATTTCTGCGGCTTTCTTACTCATAATTCGCTTCCTCCTCCCTCTCAAAAAATTTTCAATCTCACTCGAATTACAGACGATCTAGGTATTTATATTTTTATTGAGTGTGCCTGGGCATTATCGTGTCGTTATTCAATATATAATTTACCTGTTGTGGCTCTAACCTGTTCGTGGTTTCTGCCAGAGATGCCTACTATCTCTGTGCCCAAGAGGAGTGCTCATTTGAAAAGGAAGCAACCCGATGAGGGGTCGAGCTCGAAACCCGCTGACTCGACCGCCTCCCAGTCCGCCCGCTCGACTTCACCGCCTCCGGAAGTAACCGTCGAGCAACCCTCTTCGACCAACCTTCAAGCTGACCAGCAACCCGAGCAGCCGGAACAGCTCGAGAAATCAGCATCTCCTCCGCCGCGCTCTCCTCCGCACGACCAGACCACTCTAATCATTCATATTCCCGCTTCTCCCGAGAAAGCTCTGCTCGAGGAGAATCAACTTAAGCAATCCCTTGCTGAGGGGGATGAAAGTGTTGGCAAGTGCCGCCGTCTCGAGGAGACCGCCCTCTCGATTACTACGCTCGACGGTCCGGTGTTCTCGCATTACCTTAGGGATGTTCTTCCACCCGTCGACCGCCTTACCGACCGCTATAATGACGGTCACACCCTTCGAGATCGAGGCAATCGGATTGCCCGCTGGCTGCCTCAGGTAACCTACTATAACTTGACACTTATCTATTTTACTCCATTTTCTTCCTCTGTTTGTACTCTGACATTTTTCTTCCTGTGTTTGTGAAGGGGATGGTCGAACTCGCTCCAATAATCAAGCAGACATTAGGCAGCTCGAGCCGTTCTATTCCGGCGATGGAACGAGGCTCCCTGCAGCTTGCCGATCGATTGGATGAGCTTATGGTCAAGAGCAATGCGCTCAACCAGAGGCTAAAGAAATCGGCCACCAAGAATAAGGCTCTCACCTCTGAGAAAAAAACACTCGAGGGAGCTCTTAAATCTTTCGAGGAGGCGCTCGCGGCTGAGCGAGCTGAAAAAGAGGCCCTCAAGGCTGCCCTGGAAGCTGAAGAGGCCAAACAGAAAGCTCTCGAGACTGCCCTCGACGGGGAAAAAGCGGCCCGAGCTCGGGAGAACATTACCTTTGAGTAGAGGGCTAAACCCCTTATCGATGAGGCTGCTCTTCGGGCGAAGAGGATGGTCTTCCATACCACCGTGGGTCAGCGCCTCCTGCAAGCATACCGGGAACAAGTGGGGACTGCTTTCAAGCAGTCGCCACAATATCTGAAGGATGTTCAGGATTATGGCACCCATTGCTTTGAGGCCATTATGCAGCAAGCTGGGGTCCAAGCAGCCGAGGATGACTTTTTGGAGTTCAACATGGAGGCCATTTGGGATGCTATGCCCAAAGCCCCTGTCGGCTATCACAGTGCCCTCGATCTGCCGTACGACCATGACTGGTGGTTAGGTCTTCTCGAGCTTGTCGTAAATAGTGACGACCTGCTGAAGTATAGTTTCAAGCTGCCCGACAGTTACATTCCTCCTCTCGTCCGTCAGAATCTGTCTACCGATGAGACTGGGCCGGCCCCTAGCTCAAATCAGCCAATAGAGCCAGTACGGTAGCAACTCGAGCTGTCACTTGGACAAACTCCCAATGACCCCAATGGCAATGTTGGCCAGAATGATGCCACATCGTGATGTTTGTAATTTAAGTTTTTGCCGAACTTTGTATTCCCTTCCCGTTATTGAACTTGTTGAAGTTTAAGAATTTTTTCCGTTATTTCTCGAATATGCGCATGTTGATGTGTCATTTCATATGTTGTTTTCGTTATTGACAAGTTTGCCTTAATGCTGTGTGTCGATGCCGTCTTCACCAATTGTTTAAGTCACACCATTCATCCATTTAATTTAATCCTGGTGAATTAATGAATCGCGCTGATGTTAAACGTCTCGTAACACATGTTCACCCTCAAAGGAGTGGTCGTTACATGCGACCATCCAGCCTCTCGCCCTTAATCATGATAGATTTTTTGTCTTCGAGCACATGTCCACCCTCAAAGGGGTGGTCGTTACATGCGACCATCCAACCTCTCGGCCTTAATCATGATGGATTTTTTGTCTTCGATCACATGTCCACCCTCAAAGGGGTGGTCGTTACATGCGACCATCCAACCTCTC
>BKCP01005184.1:646208-664647 GCA_008636005.1 Striga asiatica | reverse complement strand
CGGGTGTTGTATTTATACGATAAATACTTACTTTAAAAATTTTAAATTCCGCTGCGTACAGCCCGTACTGTACTATCGAACCCAACAGCCTCAACATCATAGTCCACCGCCGGACCACCAGACGCAACCACCGGTCTCTGTCAAACCGCTGCTATACCACCAGGCGCATCGTCCACCGGTTGGTGTCGACGACAACTGAGCACATCTAGACGATGGTCAAATCTGGCGCTGCCAACACCAAATCTGCCGTCATGGACCTGCCAAATCGATGAACTAGACGGCGGTTCTCTACATCGATCTCTCTTCCGATGTTAATAGCCTGGGATTCGGCAGACAAATCGTGGTCTCCAACACATTCCAGATGCGCAGCCATCAGAGCTCCTCCACTCCATTTTCCTTCCCCCCGTGTCTCCGCCGACGGCGGCGGTGCTTTAGTGGCGAGAGATTTTTTCATGAATTTGGGGGATTTGGGTCTGCTATGGTTTTATTTGAAACCATAAATTAGGTTTATAATTTGGGCCAAATTTTGAGAATTTGATAAGTCAAAGGGACTTAAGTGCAATTTCAGAAGTTTTTGATATATTACAATTTAATTTATGTATTAAATATGTAATTTATTAAATATTTAATAATTGTACATTATTGTTCAAAGCATTGCACATTACCGTTCAATCCATCGCACATTACTGTTCAATTTATTGCACTTTATAGTCCAGTTCATTGCACGACAATGATAAACAAAATGTACAATGCGCGTGTTTATATACACGTTCGAATTTAAAAAATTACAAAATTTATCATCGAAATAATTAATATATTAAAAAATAATGACAATAATCGAATCAACATAAAAAAATTGTACAGAATTAATATTAGCTGGATCTTGTTCGATTTTGTGCATTCCGGTAGGCATTTATGTGCAATTCATATAACTATAATGTGCACTCGTAATGCATACAAAAATATATATAAAAAATAGTATCATTTTTTTATAAAAAAATAAAAAATAAATAAAATATTTTTCATATAATTTGGCATGTTAAGCTATTTTATTTATTTAAATAGACTAAATTCGACAGTTAGCCAACTCATAATATTCGATTGATTGTGTTATTGAATTTTTTAGTATGTGCATCGTGTTATTTTATACAGTGCAATATGTTGTATTATAAAGTGCAATATATTACTGTATAAAGTGCAACATATTGATATTTGGTATGTTAGCATGCTTGTGTTTATTGATACGTTATGTGATAAAGTGCAACATATTATTCTATAAAGTGCAACATGTTATTTATAAAATACGACAATACGGGCGAAAACGTTGGTGAGGTCGCAGAAGATCAGCTCACTTCGAGGAATTGTTATCAAACCACGGTGAGCAACAATAAACAGCTCGCGAAGAAGCAGATGAAGTCAGAAGAGGGAGCGCTGAGTCGATTTGGAGGTTCTAGATCGAAAGAAGAGAAGGTGAAATCGGAAAAAGGGAAGAAGAAAGTGGAGATGCAGCCAGGTGGCGAGATCGAGGAGATCCAAATGGTGGAGGGTTTTGAGGAAAGGAAGTTTAGAATTGGGAAGGAGTTCGAGGAGCCTATAAGATCGAAATTGATTGGGTTGATCAGGGAGTTTTCGGATATTTTTTCTTATACCGCTGAGGAGTTAACAGGGATCAAAGCGGAGGTGATCGAGCATAGGTTGAATATCGACCTCTCGGTGAGGCCAGTGAAACAGAAAAGGAGGCATCATGGGACAGAGGAGGAGGCGCAGAAGTCGTTCGAGGAGCTACAGAAGGTGTTAGCCAACTTGCCATTATTGGCTAAGCCGGTGCATGGAGAGGATCTTGTGTTATGTGTATCGATCGGTGAAATGGCGGTGAGTTCAGTGTTGTTGCGAGAAGAGGGAGCGGTACAATTTTCGATCTATTATGTGAGTAGGGTGATGCAAGGTACGGAGAGGAGATATTCAGAGATCGAGAAGTGTGGCTTAGCGGTGGTGGTTACGGTGAGGAAATTGCGGCCTTATTTTTTGGGCCATAAGGTGAAGGTGAAGACGAACATGCCTCTGGGAGAAACTTCAGGTCGACCCTCTGTATTGGGTCGACTAGTAAAATGGGAGATCGAACTGAGCGAGTATACGATAACATATGAACCTAGGAGGGCGATCAAGGCCGAGGAAGAGATGAAAGGAGTACGGCAGATGTTTGTAGACGGTTCGGTCTCAAAGGTTGGGGGAGGTTTGGGCATTGTGTTGATCTCGCCCAAGGGAGATAGTCTGGAGTTTGCAGTCAAGGTAGGATATCGAGTGTCGAACAATGAGGCGGAGTACGAGGAAGTCATTAAGGGAATGCAATTGGCCATGGCGGGAGGAGCTTGAAGGATTCAAGTGCATTCTGATTCCCAACTGGTGGTGGGCTAGTTCTAGGAGGACTTTGAGATAAAAGAGGAGAGGATGCAGAAGTATGTAGAGGAGATGAAGAGGCTGCGTGAGGAGTTTAACTCATTCGAGCTGATGTAGATACCTCGAGGGAAGAATGGTCGAGCGGAATCTGTTATCTAAAATAGCACAGAGTCTGGTCAATTGCAAGAGCAGGAATGTAACTTTGCTGCACATGGAGAAAAGTGTGGTCGAAGGGGAGGTGATCGAGATAGAGGAGGTCGATGACTGGAGAGCCTCGATATAGAAGGAGTTGAAAGAAGGAGGGGTAAAGGTGATGAGGAGATTTTTCAAACAGGGAGAAGTGTTGTATAAACGGTCGTATGCAGGACCCTACTTGAGATGTGTTACGCGAGAGGAAGGTCGATATGTGCTAAGGGAGACGCACGAAGCGTGTTGCAGTGATCACAGCAAGGCTGGCTCCTTGGTGGCAAAAATTTTGAGGGCAGGATATTTCTGGCCGACAATGAAGGAGGACGCAAAGGTGATGGTGAAGAAATGCTTGCAATGCTAGAAACATGGTCCAATTATCCACCAACCAGCTGAGACGATGACTACGATGAGTGCCCCTATCCCATTTGCACAGTGGGGGGTCGATCTGGTGGGGTCAATGCCGCAAGGAACAGGACAAATAAAATTTTTGATCGTGGAGGTGGACTATTTTACGAAATGGGTGGAGGTCGAACCATTGGCCAAGATCACGGAGGAGAAAGTCATACAATTTTTATATAACAGTATTTGCTGCAGGTTTGTTGTCCCAAAGGTGTTGGTGTCCGACAATGGAACACAATTCAATGGCAAACGGATTCGAGCATGGTGTGATGACATGAAGATCGAGCAATATTTCGCATCGGTCGCTCATCCGCAAGCCAATGGACAAGTCGAGGTGACAACATGATCATACTGGATGGCCTAAAAACCAGATTGAAGAAGGCGTATGGGTCGATGAGCTCACTTCAGTCCTTTGGGCATACCGAACAACGTCAAGGTCGACAACAGGGGAAACACATTCAGTCCGATCTAGGGCATGGAGGCATTACTTCTGGTGGAGATCGAGGTCCAGTCCCAGAGATCGACCACATATGATCTCGAGAAAAATAAGAACCTGATGATGGCGGCCCTCGACACAATCGAAGAACTTCGAGAACGCGCCTCGATCAGGGTCGAGGCATACAAACAGAGAATGCGAGCATCACATGATAGAAAGGTGAAGGTCAGAAGATTCCGAGTAGGTGACCTAGTCTGGAAAAGGGTCGACATGCTGAAACATGTGGGGAAGTTGGAGCCAGACTGGAAAGGACCATACCTGATCGAGAAAGTCCATGCGGGAGGAGCATATTCGCTCAAAGACGCTGAAGGAAGATCACTCTCCAGGTCATGGAACGTGGCTAATTTGAAGAAATACTATGTTCAAAGTTTTTCTTCTTTCCCTTTGCTAGAAATTTTTCGCAAGTGATGTAATGAAATTCTCAGTTTGGTATTAATGAAATCTCATTTACAAGCCTCAATACCTTGTCTAATTGTTGGTTTATTTTACTTCGCATATGTGGTGTAACACGACGACTGACCATTCGAAGAAAAAAATCCACCATTATTAAGGCCCTCGGGCTAGGTGGTCACTTATTTTTGGAACATTCCTTCGGGGGTTGCCAAGTGGTCGAAGAAAAAAATCTACCATGATTATGGCCCTCGAGCTGGGTGGTCACTTGTTTCTGGATCATTTCTTCAGGGGTGGGTAGATGGTCGAAGAAAAAAATCCACCATGATTAAGGCCCTCGGGCTGGGTGGTCACTTGTTTCTGGAACATTCCTTCGGGGGTGGGCAGGTGGTCGAACAAAAAAATCTTCCATGATTAAGGCCCTCGGGTTGGGTGGTCACTTGTTTCTGGAACATTCCTTCGGGGGTGGGCAAGTGGTCGAAGAAAAAAATCCACCATGATTAAGGCCAAGAAAAGAATTCATCATGACTAAGGCCGAGAGGCTGGATGGTCGCATGTGTCGACCACTCCCTTGACGGTGGGCATGTATTCGAAAACAAAAATTCATCATGACTAAGGCCGAGAGGCTGGATGGTCGCATGTGTCGACCACTCCCTTGAGGGTGGGCATGTGTTCGAAAACAAAATCCATCATGACTAAGGCCGAGAGGCTGGATGGTCGCATGTGTCGACCACTCCCTTGAGGGTGGGCATGTGTTCGAAGACAAAATCCATCATGACTAAGGCCGAGAGGCTGGATGGTCGCATGTCTCGACCACTCCTTCGAAGGTGGGCATGTGTTCGAAAAAATCCATCATGATTAAGGCCGAGAGGCTGGATGGCCGCATGTATCGACCACTCCTTAGAGGGTGAGCATACGTTTAGTGATGTACAAGTCATTGTGATTCGAAGTGTGACTTAAGTCGGTGATATATACAGAATTGATGTATTGCGACAGCACGAGCCCATAAACAATGAAAGCGATATGCGAGATGACATACTAATAAAGCACACAAGCAGGAATGCAACAAAAAAATCCAACAAACTTCAACAGAAAATAGTGTTCATTAATTCAGCACAAAAAATACAAAGTTCAATTGTCATAAATTACAACACATTTTAAGAACCGGCGTTATCAGGATTTTCAGCGGCCTGCGCGATTTCAGCATGGAGGTTATCAAGAGTTTGCTCAGAAGGCTGCTCGGGCTGCTACTGCTGCCGTTGTGGCTCGACTGGCTGACTCGAAACGGAGGACGACTCCGCTGTGTCAGATAGCGGTTGTTGGCGAAGGGACTCGATCATCGTCTGCTTCATCGACATGGGAAGAGTATAACCGTCGGGCAACTTGAAGTTCCGCTTCAGCATATCATCGCGATTCACGGTACCCTCAATAAGGCTCAACCACCAATCGTGGTCGGCAGGTAGGTCGAGAGCGCTTTGGTAACCGGCAGGGACTTTAGGCATAGCATCCCAGATGGCCTCCATGTTGAATTTCTCGAAGTCGTCTTCGGCTATCTGGGCCCCCGCCTGCTGCATGATGGCCCCAAAGCAATGGGTGCCATATTCCTGCACATCTTTCAGATATTGTGGCGACTTCTTGAAAGCAGCCACCACTTGCTCCTGGTACTCTTGCAGGAAGCGCTGCCCGGCGGTAATATGCCAGACCATCCGCCGAGCGCGGAGAGCAGCTTCATCAACCAAGTGTTTGGCCTGCTTCTCAAACGCAGCCTTCTCCTACGCCCGAGCAGCCTTTTCCTCCTCAAAAGCAGCCTCGAGAGTTTTCTGTTTAACTCCCTCAAGCTCCAGTGTAGCCTTGAGGGCCTTCTTCTCCGCCCGAGCTCCTCTTCAAAGGACTTCAGGGCCCCCTCGAGCGTCTCCTTCTCTGAGGTAAGGAGCCTGGTTTGTCCGCTTCTTCCTTTACCCTCTCGCGGAGCTCGTAGCCGCAACGGACGAGATCTTCCACTCTATTGTGGAGAAGTATAGAGCCTTGCTCGATGGCGGCGATGGATCGACTGGCACTAGACAGGGTCTGGTCGATTATTGGAGCCAGTTTGACCATTTCCTAAAAATGATAACAAAAGAAACAGTTAATACGCAAATGACAGCGAGGAACGAGGTAAGAAAGATAACTGCAAAGTTATAAAGGTTACCTGTACCAACCATCTAGCGATGCCGTCACCTCGATCGTGGAGGGTGTGACCGTTGTCGGGGTGGTCGGTAGGGAGGTCGACGGCTGGAAGAACACCCTTAAGAAAGGATGATACATCCGCAACGCTGAGTTGGGTCAGCGAAACAGAGGAGGAGCGTGTGACGACGGCGGTCTCCTCGAGGCGACGACGCTTATTAGCTCCCTCATCCCCCTCGACAGGGGGAAGCTTTAGTTGGCTCTCCTCGAGCCGATTCTCCTCAGGAGAAGCTGGTATATGAATGATCGGGTGCTCGAACTGAGTGGAGGAGAAGATGGTTGAGGAGATGCGGGTCACTCGAGTTGTTCGGACTGCTCGGGTTGCTCATCGACAGGAATGTTGGTCGAGGATGGTTCCTCGGTAACTGGCTCGCGAACAGGTGGAGGGCGAGGATCGACCTCCATGGAGGAAGTCATCTGCTCAGGTGGGGGCAAGATGGAAGTTGTCTGCTCGAGCGGAGGCGAAGTGGAGCGAGTGGATTGGGAGGTGGTCGATTCAGCAGGCTTCGAGCTCGACCCCTCATATACCTTCTTTTTTAGAGGAATTCTCCTCTTTGGTAGCAGTAGAACCGGCATCTCTGGAAATGGAAACCACGAGCAAGTTAGCATCACAACAGATAGGTTATGCATGAAAATAAGTGCAACAAATGATCGAGCACATTGCACAAAAACTACCTGGATCGAGGACGATCCGGATTAAGTTGACGTCTTCCTCAGTAGAAGGAGAAAATGACTAATGGGAGAGTAGACCGTAGAAGTGGAGAAGGTTGTCATTTTCAAGAAGAGTTTTTGACGCAATGGGTTTGGAGTTACATAAGGCAATCCGTCGGTCGAAAAGGGAGTTTTGAGGAGGATTGGCAAACTCGGATTTGAGCTCCTTAAGCCAAGGGGTTGGAGCCCAAGGAAAAGCAGTGTCGGGCTCGACAAAGGAAAATTTTTCCTTCCACCTAGGAACATTGGAGGGAACGTCGGAGATGAAGTGAGCGTCATTACGGCTTTTCAGGTAAAGCCCTTGGGCTTGTTTCGAGGGTGTGTAGCAGTAATGGAAGAAGCCTAGGTTGAACCGACCTAGGTGAATATGGCAAAGGATGATGAAGACCGTTATGAAACGGATAGGTTGGGAGAAAACTGGTACAAATGGAGGTCGAACCACTTACAGATCTCGACCGACAAAGGGGAAAACGGACACCTAACTTAAACTGGACTTTGAAAAAAGTATAATTATTCTCGGGAGGTTGGTCGTAAGTATCCTGAGGGCCAGGAGATCTAAAAATCCAACCAACAGGATGACCCATATTCCTGAGGTCTAGCCATCCTGCAACGAGGGAAGAGGAAGGTGTTTGCCTAGAAGAAGAGACTTTGGTCCTCATCTTTTTGGGAGGTGATTTTGGAGAAGAAGCAACAACGGTCAAAAGTTTGGACTTGGATTTGGAAGGGGCTTTTTTCTTGGGGTTGCTCGAAGAAGGGGGCTCCACAGGATATTTAATCGTCATATGGTGCGTTGATACGACCGCCTGGAATAAATTCAAACTGGTCCTTTATATGATGATGTTGTACGAGGACTCCGCTCCTACGATCACGAACCTTACCATCCTCACCTTCATCATCGCCCCTTTCCCCAAGGCGACAGATAGGCTAAATTCTCCCATCGGCATCACCTTGTCTCCATTGAATCCGTACAAGGCTGTGGTTATCGGCTTCAGCTCGAGGTTGAGTTCCTTGCTTATCTACACAAAACAATCATAAAACATGACATCAACCGAACTCCCGGTATCGATGAACACCCTTTTCACATCAAAGCCTGCCATCTCCGCCGTAATCACCAATGCGTAATTGTGGGGAAACACCACTCCCTCAGCATCCTCTGCCCGAAAACTTATCTCTGGCATTTGAGCAGTGATCCCAACCTCCTCTCTCTTCTTCTTTATTGCTCGAACATGTCCCTTCCTCGCATTGTTCGAGTCCCCATTAGTTGGTCCTCCCGAAATCATATATATCGTCCCCCTCTTCACAAGGCCTTGATTCTCCTGACCTCCTCGTTCTCTACTCCCCTTTCTCCTCTTACCTCCATCACCTCTTCAATCACCACACCCTTCACGAGATTCATCCTCCTCATCATCGTTATCCCGATCGCTCCTTTCCACCGAATCATCTCGACACCTCCTTTTCTCCTTCCCCATCTCCCTATCCTGGTACACAAACTCCTTGAGTTGACCTGCTCTAATAAGGCGCTGTATCTCATCCTTGAGGTGCCTACAGTTCTCCGTCACATGCCCATAATCCTTGTGGAAACGGCAGTACCTCCCTGACTTTGGTTGTGTTGGCCCTTCTCTCCTCGACTTAGGCCACGTCACCTCCTTGCCATTGATTTTCTTCTGGATGGCCAACAACACTTCTCCCATTTTCGCGTTCAACGGCGTAAAATTTTGGAATCGTTTTCCGGCTATGACAGGTCGATCCTTCCACCTATCTTCATGCCCTAGACCAACCCTGCCACGCCCTTCTCTCTTGGGCAATCTCCCCCTCGGTGATACCCTCTTAGGTGAGTTCGCTTTCCCCTTCTTGGGCTCTGGCCGAGCCAACTCCTTTAATTTAGCAAACTCCGTCTCCGTCTTCTCTAGATTAATGTACTTCTTGCACCTCTTCAACACCTCATCATACGTACGAGCAGGGGTTTTGGCCAGAGACGTTCGGCAAGGCACTGCTCATAAACTCCTTATCAACCCTCCTGCTTTCACCTCATCAGAAGCCGTGTGGATCTCCAGACAAGTTTGATTACATCGAGCAAGATACTTGTGCAAAGACTCCTTCTCTCCTTGTCTCATCGCCATCAAAGTCAAATACGTCTTTTCCTGGGCTTCAGCACTCGCGTATTGGGTTGTCAGTTTCTCCGCAAAGTCCTCAAAATCTGTGACCGATCCATGAGGGAGCTGCTGGAACCAGTCGAGCACACCTCCTCTCAAGGTCGACAAAAACGCCTTGCAACTAACAGTATCAGAATAACCATGTAACACAGCCATATTATCAAACGCCCTCACATGCCTCGACGGGTCAGAAGTCTAATCGAACACAAAACTCATATCCCTGAAATTCGCGGGCAATGGGACAGCCAATATCTCTCTGGAGAACGGATGTCCTCGAGCACGCCTCTCCGGTCGACCATCCATTTTGACCTGCATTTGTCTCACCTGCTCCGCGAGTCTCTCCACCTCCCGGTCTCGCGGGGCTCTATCTCTTCCATAGCTAGACACATCCCCTCCTTCACCACCGTCGGCCCAGTAGCCACTCGAGAGAGGCTCCCCGTGACCTGCTGGACCACTTGTGCCACCGCGCTCGCCATCATCTGTTGCATATTCTGCCTGGTCATCACCACCTGCTAGTCGGGGCACTGCTCCTCCACCCGCGGCGGCGCTACTCCCTGCACCACCGCTCCTTGCAGCTACACCACGGACATATCTGGCTGTAACGGCGTTGGGATCGCCGTTCTCTGTGTCGCACGGGCCTCCTGAGCTCGGCTTGAGCCCACATCTGCTTCTGGATGCACCGGCGTAACCCCCAAACCTTGAAGAACAGGCGTTAAGGTCACCGGTGTATGCAAGGGTCTGGAGAAGCATAGAGGAGGGCCTTCTCCAAACGGCCTTGTCGTCGTCCACGCCTCATCGAACGACGCTTGCAAATTCATTCTGGGAATTCCGTCCGCCATAGCTACCAAGCTCAAGTAACCACAGCACACCACTTTTCGAATGAAAGTCCACAGACGGCGCCAAATGGTAACGCAAAACACTCTGACCGGTTTGAAATCAGCTCGTCTTCCTCTTCTTCGCCGGTAGAACACCGCGTACCTGCAAAGAACCCTCACACCGGGGGATTTTTCCGATGAAGTGCCTCCGATGCTTAAGTCAGTATGTGTTTCACTCAATTCTCAAGAGTAAAAAATGGATAAATTGTAGGTAACAAGAAAGGCTCACTCCTATATATATATATGAGAGATACCTGCCCTAGGAGCTGCCCGGATTTGGTGAGCTGTCTGCCCAACGCTGCCCGAATCTGTCTGTCCGTACGCACACAGTGTATGTGTGTGTATCAGAGGTAGTTATCGCCACTATCGCTCTGCACCAATGTACTCTCGCCACGTGCCCTTCTGAGCAGAGGGTAATTATTCCCTTGAATATTCCTTGGGAATTCTTGAGGAAGACCACGCGCTTCCTCGCGTCTACATCATGCTCTCGATTGCTCTTCACTCGCCAGGTGGTCGATCTTCAACCAGGTCTGCTCTGATGTTCGACCACTTTCTTTCGGTTTGTTATTGCTCGACCGACGTGGCATTTCCCGTATTGGGCTTGTATGACCGGTCTAATGAATCGGTATATTCTTTAAGTATATAACATCCCATATCATTACCCCTTAGCCAAATTTTCAACACTTACCCAAATTTCAACACTTTTTCAACTAATATCGACCCCCGTCTCATTTCCTTCTTCGAACTTATCATGTGTTGTGTGATTTGCTTGACTATTTACTTTAGATTAAAAAAAAGGGGGGAAAAACTGGAAAGAGAAAAAACGTTGGTTTTCTCCCACGAAGCACTCATATTAACGTCATGAGCTCGACGTCTCCAACCAAAATCAACTGGGATTTAAGAAAAAATGTCGATAATGCCACGCATTTGTATTTTTCAAGAGTTGTCGCAACGGTAGAATGGACCCAAGGCAGGCCAAATAAATTCTCGTGGCCAAATTCTTGTAAAACCTAGCACGGATATCAACAACCTCCAAGAGAAGAGATGTCTTTACAAACCAAAGCCACATAATCGACCTCCGAGTATACGAAAATGTCTATGGAGCACGTCGAAACAATTCCGGTCATCGTATGCATTATCTTGGATGTGTACTCAACGATCTCAAGAGTCGGGAGCATGGGTGTGACCGTATTAAACTCCTCCAAATGGTCATGATCCTCGATAACACGAAACGACAATCCAAAATACATGAGAACCACTTCATACTCAACATCCGGAGTCGAATCATCCTTCAACGACACCTTCGGGTCGACGACATCGCACAACAACTCAGAATCCTCCTCAATATCATCCACAACGTCGTGAACTAACTCATCGTCCTCCTCAACATCATCCTCTCGAGCCCTTTCAAAATCGTTGGATTCATGTAACTCATGAATAGGCACAACCAACTCATCAAATGAATTTTTCCCCATACCTACACCATTTCAACTCCCGATTCCATACTCTTACTCTCAATAATAGAATAAATGCTCAAAGCACAATCACGGGAATGAAGGTTTGACGTACTTAATGTAGAGTGCAAGGTCGAATCGTCAAGGGAGGAGATTCCTCGAACAACCAAATCATCGATGTCCTTACTCGTGTCGAGAGATTTTGTTCCATCATAAATCAAACTGAGACACATCTCTTTCAAGGAAGCAAACCTATCCACCATAGCTCGGAATTTGCCTACTAACCGAGTGCTGTCTCGAATAATCCTCGCCAGAACAATATCTACCAAGCAGAATGTGAGATGCGTCTAAGTCGATAAAAGCTACCATGGCAGAGTCGAACTTCGTGAGTGTTTCTTGAAGAACGGATGGAATAGGTGTACAACACCAACTATAAAACTCCTCGACAATTGACATAAGGCTTGCAAGTGCCTCTTGAGTGATCGTCAAGACCTCTCGGTGATGCTTGGAAGACACAACCATTGTTGGAAATGAAGCTTCGGTACTCGATGTACAATGTTGGCCAACCGATTGATGCTCATATGATGGAGAAGATGGAGCATAGGACTCGATTTCTTCTTTTTCGGACACGGGATTCATTGGAGCACGAAGAGATTTATTGCACCTCGCCAATTTCTCCATAATTTAATCTAAACAGCTTGGAGAAGCTTCTCGAGTCGGCTCAGATGGAGGTGTTGCATCATAATCATTGGAAGGCGAAGGATAGTAATAGTCTGCAGATGGAGAAGTGTAGAAAGGCGCCTCGTCCTGACCCGAAATGTGAAAAACCAAATTCGGCTTGAGATGTCGGGTAAGAATAGCTCAGGCCACACCCATGAAATGTAGAGTATCTGTCATATGAATAAGAAGGTGAATAGCTCATATACGAATGGGGTGGCTCTCCATACCGGTATATCTCCTCTTGGTAGTTGTCAGGGTATCCACGAGACGAGCTTCCGGCATAACAATGGTCGCACGGGTCCATCGGAGCTCTTCAAGTGAAGTACCTCGCACAAGAACAATAAATTAAACAACCCAAAGGCACCCGAGACAAAAGAGATAAATATGCAAAATACGGAAAAAAACACACAAAACATGAAAAACGCAACACAATATTTACAAAAGCACCAACACCAAATAACAAATGAAATAGAAAATAAGAAAATAATTAAGAGAAACGCACAAAATTAAGCAAAGGTTACAAAAAGCAAGAGAAACACATAAAGAAACGACGACTTGAAAGTGAACTTGGCGTCCTACTCACCTTCCCCGGCAACAGCATCATTTTGTTTGTAGTTTTTAGCCGAGTACGATCGAAAGATCACCTGGGTCGTCTTCTCAAAGAATATTGTTCGTAGCTTCGTTTAGTATCTTGTCGTCAAAACACCAAAATAAGAAACGAGGACCTAAACATGCTACTCGCTTGAATGAGGTTGAAATTAAACTAATTTGCACTAAGAATTGAAAACAATTGATGAAAGATGAGATTTTTGGAAGAAAAGATTCGAACTTTGGTTACACGAAGTTCCCTTGACTAGACGAAAATGAAAATAAACGAAGAGAAGCATGCTAGCAATAAGATCTTAGGTAACTAACACGAGTCTTCTTAACTAAATGATTAATCTTCTGCACAAAGTTTCAACCTTTACACAAGATAAACATGTATTGAATTCCTATCACTTAAGCACGCGAGAAAAATATAACAAAGTCAAAAGCTTCAACACAAGATTCCGACCAAGACACCAACTTAACCTTAATAAAAATCATAAGAAAGAAGGAACACAGACTCGAAGTAATAAGCCCTAATCAAGGTACTTACTGTCCTATCGCAAGCTCGAACGAAAATAATGCATAAAGATCAAATCTTAAATAGAAATAAAGTCATCGGAAAAGTTGCTAGAAAATATCAAGTCTTGGAGCTCTCAATCACAAAGCATAAAATAAAAGAGAGAAAAAGAGCTAATTTCTCAACTAAAAAGTTAGGAAATCAGGGGTGTCCAAAAATACAAAGCAAGATGTCTATTTATAGCTACACTACAAACACACACATTTAATGAATTCTGCAGTTCGCCGGGTCTCGAAATCAGTTCCGCAGCGAGTGAGTAGTGTGCATGGGTTGGCCTTGGATGGCAACTCACTGTGTCGCGAACTTCCATTCGCAGCAAATGCTAGGTCACCTCACACCAGGACTCGCGACTTCGCGAATCAGAGGTCGCTGGGGAGTGTAAAGTTAGACGGGTCTCTCGCGCCGGACTCGCGCACTCGTGAGTTAGCGCTCGCGGTTAGTGCTCGGCTGCTCGGATGACGTCTCGCACGCTCGCGGACTAGGTTTTCGCTGCTAGTGCTGGCATGCCTCACGTGATGTCTCGCGCGCTCGCGGCCTGAGTCTTACAGCGAGTGCTGGCGTCTCGGATTGTCTCGCACGGTAGCGGATGGCTGTTCACGGCGAGTGCTCGGGTCTTGTCGGGTCTTCTCGCGTGCTCGTGAATGGAGGCTCGCGGCGAGTGTGGCATGTCTCAAAGGTCGACTATGTCTCTCTTGGATGGCTCAGATGGTTCGAGCATGGTTCAGATGGTTCGATCAATGGCTCGAGTGAGGGCTCGTCTTCCCAAGCTTCGGAACATGGATATAATCAACACCAAAAGAGACGAGAAAATACGGCAATACACAAAACACGATAAAATTGATCGATCGACTCTAAAACTAACTTAAAACTTAAAGACATGTCTAAGGCACGAAGAATACACAAAATAAAGCACAAAAACACCACAAATAGTAGTCTCAAGATGTTTTCTTGGGATTCCGTCCGCCATAGTTATAGTGAATACAAGTTTTTCAAACGAAAGTCCCACATACGGCGCCAAAATAGAATATACTACATGAATAGAATAATTGCAAATAAATTCTCCAAAAGTTAACTACATAAATAATAATTAAAAATATGTGAATATACTATTTGTGCATGTTCTAAAGTAATCTCAAATATGCCTATAAACTACATTTAAATTAATAAATTTGAAAACCAATCAATTTATTAAACATAATCAAGATATATGAAAATAGAGTTTTATTATTGAACCTTAATATTTGCTAATTTTAATTTTAAAATGTGTATTATTATTTAATGAGGCGTACGTGCAATAATGCAGCAAAGTGGTATTGGTTAGGAAGTGAGTGAGTGAAACAAGTAAAAGATAGCAACAGTGAGAATCTATCTTATGGCAGTGGCAGCCTATACATACATGCCTATAACCCTATCTCTCTCTAATTGTAGCACTATTATATTATTATGTGTGTTTGTGCACACGTACGTATTTGTAAACCACACCTATTATATATGTGTATACCTACGAATGAAAACCTAAGCAGCTAGGCTAGCTACATATTTAAGGATTCCCGCTTTTACCTTTAATTAATGCTTAAACTAGTGTATATCCCGTGCGATGCACGGAAACAATATTAAATTAACAATATTATAAATAGACCTTGAGTTTGAGTCACTCAATGACCGAAGTGGAAACTACTATTGATCCTATTTAAAAAAAGTAAGCAAAAAAAATAATTATAAATTAAAGAGGAAGATAAACAATACTTAATAATTATAAATTAAAGATTCGGGGTCAAACAATGTAAAATTATTTTGTATAAGATAATATAAAAAAAATTTGATTACACATCATTTCAAAATTATTATTATACTTTTTTGTATGGTTAGCTTATAATATTTGTTAAAATATTAATAATTAGACCGATAAAAATTAGCTTCTTAAAGTAGATAATGGATTTTCAGTAGTAATTATGAATTGGTTTCTATTTTATTTTATTTTTATTTTTAAAGATAATGGATTTCTAGTAGTAATTATGAATTGGTTTCTATTTTATTTTATTCTTTTAAATCTAAATAGATAAGGGATGAAATTTTTTAAACACGGGAGACGTATGCAATGGGATTTTGTAACAGAAGAGATAAGCGTGTAGATTTATACTAAAAATAGGAAAAAGAAAAACAAATATTTATTGTCAAATAACGGTTTTGATTAACTAAAAAAAATGAGCTGATTTTTTTGCCTATTTAGATTTGTCCAACAATTACTATATCAGGATATATTTAATGATTTTGGCGGGAAAAAGTTTCTAAATTTGTAAAAAGGCTATTCTTTTTATATAATGATAGATTAATCAGTCGAGCTAATATTGTTAGCCAAATTTAATGGTACGGTTAGGTAATTATATTTATATATATATATATAAAATAAAATATTATGTCCTAAAATTGATACAAATAAAAACATGATGTTAATATCATAAGTACGAATTATTATTAAAAAAATTATGACTGGTGGATCTCTCAAACGGTTAAGCAGTCTTAAAGTGAAAACTAATTTATTAATCATTTTGATTGGATCCGAATTTACCATCTTCAATTTTTTTCTTACTGCCATATATTTATCTTTTTATAGAATTTAATATGCATACAATCACATAATTATAATTGTAACTTTCAGTTATTATTTAGTATAGTTTTTACATAATAACAGCTTTAAGTATTATATTTTTATCATATAATCAATATATTTTAAAAAAATATTTCTTATTTTGCATTTTTCTCTCTCTCTAGTAGAATAATTTTTTTTTCAAAAAATGGAAAACATAAATAATAATGATAAGGAATAATGATAATTAGCATGGGTATGTGCAAAATTATGAGTGAGGATGATGTATGATAACACACCTAATCTAAATCTAAGGGTATGTTGAGATTCGCGCCCCTTAAATTCCATTATTGCTTAACCAATTGCATCACTTTGCTTACCTTGTATCCCTACCTCTTTAANAAAATAATTAATTTGTAAATATTTTTTTAAAAAACTCTTATTATTTATATTTAAAATACACGTCACTTATATGACTTACCATATTATATTATAATAATTTTTTACTTATATCAAAACACTTCGTAGTTAATTTATTTATTTATATGTACAATAAACCACGTATATACTAGAAAATAATATTAAAACATAATCAATGCTCTTAAAAAGATAATAAAATCTAGTATATTTATGGATATTCTAGGCCTAGTTATTTTTGGATTGTAAATAATTTAAAATTCATCCAACCCAAATTAAAAAAATCATGAAAATTTGACACATAGGATTTCGAAGCATGCGGGCATTCCACTTAAACTAAACACATTCGTGAATTATATGTAGGGGTTGTTTTCATAATAATTGTATGGGCAATATTCTTTTAGTGGGGTAACTACTAGAAATTGTGCATTAGTAACCAAAATTTGCAACTAAATTTTAATTATTACAATAGTAACAATTATTTATATACAGAATATACTTTCAGAAACAGAATGTACTTTAAACAATTATATTTATATTAGTAACTAATTTTGTGACTAACACCCTATGTCACAAATACATATACATTATTTTAATTTAAAGACTTAAAATTGTAGCATATTCTAATTTATATAATATTAATATAAAATATAAATATTTCATTTATCGTCGTTACAAGTTCGAACACTAGAGTAAGGTTCATTCGAAGCTAGTTTGAGAAAAATGCTTGAATTGGACTAAATGAGCTAAACTCAATGCCTCACTCTCTTATCTAAAAGTTCAATTAGTAGATCACACTACGGCAAAAAGGAGTTGTAACAACATAAATATAGTGACATTTTTAATAATTGTAATTAAAATTGATGTATTTGTGACGCTTTTTAAAAAGCATTACAAAGATAAAATTATTCTAAACCGTTCGTGTTCAATAAGAGCTCATTCTTTTTTTAATCAAGCCAAGCCTAAATAGAAAACTAGGTTCGTTTAATAATTGAACAACCCGAGCTTATTCGCAAATGTTCAAAAATGTTAATGAACATTAATTTAATAAAATTTTATTTATTTTTTTATGTTTATATATGTTATTTTTATTTATAAAAAGTCTAAAATATGAAGTTATTTTATTTAATTTAGTATTTAGTTTCGAGCTTGAATGAGTTCGAACAAACATTTCGTGCTAATCAAATAATTTGTACATATTTCTTTACTTGGTCTAGCCCGGAGCTTGTGCGACAGATCAAATCTACCCCATTTTCAAAACGGGTCGAACCAGGTCCGCCTCGTTAACTGAGCAGGCTGCTTCCGAGTCTAAATCTTGCACCGACTAGCTGGCTCATGCCCGACCACCCCGGCCTCATCTGCTTTTTGTTTATATTTATATTATAGTAACACACACACACACACACACACACACATATAATAGGAGTGGTATATTTACCAAAAAATAAAAATTTCAAACCGAACTCACAAGAAAATAAACCGCATCGTATCGACTAATTTATAACGGTACCGACAATCGGTTGCTAAAAATCACTCGATTCGGTGTCAGTACCACCCCATGAAGCCGGTTCTGTTAAAAACCGAACGGAATTGAAACGATACAATTTTTTAAAAATAATATTTAATACTACAATGAAATTGTTGAATTATGAGTGTTAATTTTATGTACTTTCATTTCACTCTCTCAGAAACCCAAATTCCTTCACTCTCCGTATTTCCAAAATCACCTTTGTTTTCTCAGACTCCGCGACCATTACATTCCACGAGTCGGCAACTAATTTTTTAATTCGTCTCCTCGGTCTCCCAAACTCCACGACCACTACATCCCGGTGATTCGGCGACCAATTTTTCAATTCATCTCCTCCGGTATCTCAGGCACGGAGGCTAACATATCCGGTGTCTCAAGATCGGCTGCTCGCTAAAATATTAATAATAATTAAAAATTTAATTTCATTTGCAATTTTTCTGTATGGACTAAGATATATTTTAACCTTATGTGTCGGTCATTTTTATGATAATCATTTTCTTATAGCATCTTTTGTCTTGGTTGTATTTCCTTACACAATTTACAGTTATATTAATAATATTAAAATATTTTATGCTAACTTTTATAATTTATTTTATATAAAAACTATAAACGTAAAGTTAATAAATAACTAATGAGGTGCACAGTAATTAAACATTGGTACAATTAATAAATAGTGAGTTGTAATTAAACATTGGTACAACCCACGTTCCGTTTAAGTTTTAACTGAAGATGTAT